>QDHC01003372.1:276122-304165 GCA_013186455.1 Papilio dardanus tibullus | reverse complement strand
TTATTTTGTAGGACATACTTAACAATGATATTCAGATTATTGTAACAGGTTGTGGAACAAAATTATATTCCATTGATTGAAATCTTGATTGAACTGAAAGGAATTGAAATTCGATACGAAATGTATAGTTGTGTTCAAATTAAAAATAACTATTATTTTAAACCAAGTTACTTCTCTTTTTCCAGGTTCTTGCAGCACACAAAGCATACAAAGGGATACACTTTAAATCATTTTAATGAACATTTTGCTACACAATTAGTGACAAACGAAAATTGTCAACGGTGCCATAAAAGCGTGAAGCGGATAAGAGACAATTACCGGCTTCTAGGAACGGTGCGAGGTAAATAAAGTGTCCACGTGCGTACAGTCATTATTAAGGCGAAATAGCACTGACGTCCATTTCACGGTACCGAGCTGGCCCACGCAGCCACAAGGGCGGTGCAGTGCTAACATGACAACGCTTTCCTTGTCGCTGACAACAGTAGTACTATTAAAAGTATATTTTTTATATATTTTCCTCATACCTAACCTCATATTATTAATGTAAATCGGAGTAAAACCAATCTCGGTTTGCTCCCATTTTACTTACGAACTCGTAAGCGTGGTTAAGTAAAATAGTTCTTATTATTACTTTTAATATTAACACGAGTTATTAAAATTCACAAATCAAATTGTTGATACAACGGAGTAACCAAAAAATAAACAGATTAGAGGGGTATTTTTGTATTGATATATTTCCTCTCCGTCCTTCATACGCCCACACGCCTACGTAGCCTTGTAATTACAGTTCTTCGTTTCAGTAAATAACAGCTGAACAATAACCCATAATTACAATGAAATCGTCAAAAGGGCAGTCGAATGAACCCTGTCCTAAATGGTGGCTATACAACTTTGAGGGTACCGTATATGAATCAGAACTCAGACCACTGACCTATTAAGTACGACCACAAACATTAAAAAAACAACCTTGCATATATTTAAGGATTTCAACCTAAAATCGCACTTCAACGGTCAGTGTTACACAATTAAGACCGAGTTTAATGACAACCTGTCTTGCTTGTGACATTGTGAACTCATTTCAAACGACACCGGCACACAATCCGAGTCTGGTTCCCGCACGGGGTCATGCAAATTAAGAAGTACCAAGTTATAAGCACGTCGCGACGCTAACAACTTCTCGGAACCTTGTGAAGTGCGTGATGATTTTATACTTTGCAATTTAGCAAGTTAAAACAAGTGGATAATGACATAACCCACCGCGGCCCGCAGCCGCCGTCGCCGCCGCCGGCCTTACAAGCTTCATATCGCAAACGTTCTGAGTCACGCAAATAAATTCACTCGTCAAACGTCACCTATACGTATCGAAAATTATGATGCAGCTTTCATCTCAACACAAATATACTTGCAAGTAAATAACTACAAATAGGCAAATAACGCAGAGATAGTTTGAAAAATGCCTAGATTAGAGAGCAGCCTTTGAATTGTTTAAATACATACAAGAACATAAAATATAAATCTTTCCTGTTTAAATACATTTCCAATTCCTCGTATTTTAAAAAATAATAACAGGAAAAGTATTGTAGAAGCGCCTTAAAAATAAAGATAAAGTATAAATAGTCGTATCGTTGGTTTTAAACAATTTTCCGCTTAATCAATGTAAGACATGTTTATCACATAAATACATACAAACAAACGTTAGCTGTGGTAATTTACCCTTCGCACTTTTGCCACTCAATCACCGGCTCATAAACATACTAGACAAGTTTTTATCATGCTCGCAAATTGATGTCAATCAATAAAACTTAAATTCAATAAGGTTGATGAAACTAAAAATTAACTTTTTATTGAGATACTTGTACCCATATATATTATCATCATATTTCATAGTTAATTCTTGTTAATATAAACAATAAGACAATGAATATACACTGCATAATTGCACAGGTGAATAGCAATAAAACTATGTAACTTTTTCTTACTAATGTTCTCCTCATGACCTATTACTCATAGACGATAAAACGAGGAAAAAACTTGTTTCCTGTATTCCTACGTGTTAATAAGAAATAACATATACCTATTTGTTTTTAAAAATATAGTTTGTCATTAAAATATGGGCTTAGAAATTGCTATAACGTTCCATAAAAAACGATAATGACGAGCGACGTAAACACTCTTTCAGATTGAAGAAACCTAAATGTATTTATGGTACTCGTATGTAAAGAATGAAATGAGAAGACACGTTTCAGCAGTAGGTTCTTGGTAATTATAATGCAATACTGGAATAAGATCGCTAATCGATAGTTACGTTAAAACAATCTCCCCCTTACCGAACCCGTTCAAAGATTTAATTACATCAATTTCTCCGATACATGAAACAGCACTACGCTTAGACGAGATTAAATTCAATAAACAAACATATGTATGTATAATGATAGGTTGCAACGGGGCGAGGTTGGCTCGCACCGACAGCCTCCAGTTCTGCGAAACAACACTACAGTTGCAATCGAGATCATACCTTATTACTGACGCAGTTACGGCTATCACTCCGACGAGCATTATACCGATCGATACTTCAATATACGTGTAAAGTCTACCGCCAGACGAGATCAATTCATATCCAGATATATATGTACTCCCATTCTAGATACTATATGATACATGACAGAAATGTGTATATTTTAAGTAATAAAAAAGTAAATAGCAATTAGGGTAATAATGCATAACTTTTGTAATTTGGTTGTGATTTAAGGATTTGAATCCAATATCTTAAAAGATATAAAAAGAGTTACATCGATCATATGAATCATCAATTAGATATAAAAAGCTCGACATATCACTCAATCCGCACCATTTTGATTTCCATGCAACAATACATTAATCCAACTGGCGATGTTTAATCCGACGCATTAAATAACCTCGAATTAATTCTGATGGCACATAAAATAAATTATAAACGATATATCTGTTAATGGATTGAAATTTTACGCATATTAAAAGCTCACCTTTATTTGTACGTTTTCATCATTTCAGCGGATAAATATCGAGCTTTTTACAGATTGCACGAAAAATGATCGCTTATTCGCCATTTTATATAAAAACTTTATTCAGAAATTTTAAGCAATTGTCGTTGACGAAATCGAGTAGCGGGACGTCAAGTGATTTCGGATCACGAGGTTGTTTCTCCGAATCACTTTTTACTGTCTTACTCATTACATTTTAACAAACAACCACATTTGCAAAAAAAGGTTTGTATTAAACTTACAACTGGCGACGATATTCTTTGCAGGTAATAAAATGTACAAAAATACTAACCAAAAAAAGAATAAAACGTGCATATCGATAAAGCGATCGAAATGTAAAACTTCTGATTTGCACTTAATATGGTAAAAGGTACATTCAATAGTGAACATTCAAGTGAACACTGCTTATAAACCCAGGTGTGACACCGCAGGGCATTGCCGTTTGCGAATCAAACCCAATTATCATTTCACCCGCGAATACAATGCTCAAAAATATTTCAAGTGGCCATTTTTATCCACACCTGCGCTTTGTAATGGAATTTAAACATGGCGGCGAGGTCGTGATTGAAATATAGATTAGAAGCGCTCACCATTCGATGCTTCTGTATCCTTTAACGCAGCAGTGGATGCTCTTGAACTTGTCTTGGAAGCCGTACTCTAAGGAGACGGGCTCCTTGGTGAACTGCATCCAGGTGGTATTGGTGCGCAGCGTGTCCGTGGCGCAGTAGCCGGCGCCGAGCGCGCATGGCAACAGCGCCGCCACCGCCGCCACCAGCGACACCACACCCCACATACTGAATCCTAGCATCCTGTCACAAAGGTAAAACTAATCGTTAATTTAAAAATGACAGACTAGCGCATACAAAAATATGGTATTAGTGAATACCCATTCAGGTTAATAAATATACGCAGAATTGCATTGAACTAGGACTCTGGCAAATAAGGAATACAATATAGGAAGGATTAAAAAATGTAATGATAATAAATCCAAAATACAACATTATTTTATCCTCAAAAACCCTCATTAAACCAGTTGTGAAAGAACTGAAAAACAACTTAATATTATTCAAAATAATAATTTCAATTGTCAAAGAAACCGAAGCTAAGCTCCTCTATTGAAAGTGGGAGATGTATTAAAAACTATATTTTATAAAGACTTTGATTTAATAATATTTAATCTAGTTTAAATACTGCAGCTAGTTTTGAATACTTGTAGACAATAGAGCTCCGGTAAATTAACATCACAATAGATTCATGATTCAAAGCTTAAAGCATTATGGTACCGATTACGAATTGCTGCAAGACCAAGTTCATTGTAATGCCAATAGGGTTGTCGCCTGAAGTATCGTTACCGTTCGATTTAATTTAGTTTAGAAATGTAATTGTCTATTATCAATGAATACTTAAAATTGTCAACCCTACATTATAAAAAGAATACAAAAGTGTTTTATTACGAATGGCTATCTTTAGTAAGTTAAAATATGTAATGATTTTTTTTCAACAAGGACCATGCAATAAGCTTAACTATGTTTACTGTAATACGTGACTTTATGCAAATATAATTTAATTGCCAACCCTTATGTATAATTACGTGTTACAATCGACTATTGATAGCAAGAAATGTCCGAACTTTATATTTCAGTTAAATCGTTTTGCTGAGTAACGATTCCGACTATCCGGTAAGCGTTGCGAAATAAAAATATCCATTTCGAACAATATTTATTATCAGTACAAATAGATAAATACAGTCGAACCTGGATAACAAGACCAAGGGACCGCGATATATGTCTCGCTTATAGAGGTATCTCTCTAATCCGAGTTTCTCGCTTAAAGATGTAGCTCGTCAGGAACAGAGAATGGCTCTCGCTTATAGAGGTTTCTCGCTTATCTATGTTTGACTGTAGTTATAAATATAATTAAACTTAATATTTTACTTCATAGGTTACCTGAAATAATACTGTGTTTTTAAAAAGTCGTATTTACGTATAAATTTAACATATCTAAAAGTTCTTGAAGCGACATTCCAATTCTAGACACATTAAAAAAATTCACATAACATTACTTAGTTTTTGCTTCGACAAAAACGTGGTTAGAATCCGAGTTTAAACCGACAAAAATACTGAAACCTAAATACATTTGCGACGGATAAGGCACAAAATGATCTGTCCTACAATTCTACGAATGGCATTTAAATGACTAGGCCCTAAATTACTTGGAAATACCAATACCTGACGTTTTCCTTTACACACTCTCGGACGTTTTTTGGACTGTCAATTACGTAATACTGTGATACTGAGAAATAGCTATGTGTTAAACAAAAAGTAGTATAAAGTTTTTTATTTAATGTACATATATTTTAATTAAACTGTATGTAGGTACATAGAGCCTAGAGATAAGGATAATAATAGATCTATAGCAATGTTTCATCTGGAGGCATTTCAGCAATTAATACTTAAAAAAAATAGAATTTGTGTACAATGTGTAATAACTACGAAAGAATACCTAATATAAAGTCTAACCTGGATAACGAGAGTCCAAGGGACCGTGATGACGCATGCTTGTAGAGGTTCCTCTCTAATTCGAGTTTCTCCCTTTTGAAGGTAGCTTGAGGTTTGACTGTATTTACTAATAATATCTTTGTTATAGAAATGGTAAAAATCTAAAATTTTAAGTAAATTGTCGAAGGGTAGGTAACATAATGTATACCTCAACACATGCAAATCAAATTATCTTTTGAACAAAGACTATTTACAGTTAAGCTTTTAGCTGCACTAATATACGAAGATTGAATTAAGATGTTTACACAACAGATGTGAATATTCATGTTTCTAACCCGATGGCTTCATTAGACCGAGTTCGCGAAAAAAACGGAGATTTTGCTTCGGCGTAAGGCCGTTTTTGGGTGACATCGATCAATTGAAACCGTAATGTAGTAGATATATAAAACACCCATAGTAGTTTTTGAGTTACATCAATACATACAAATATATAAACCTTTCCTCTTTATAATATTAGTATAAATGAAAAATAATAATAATTGTAATGTTACAAATATTTTAAAATTAAATATGCAAAGTTCCCAGAGGGAAAGATGAGTTTAAATCGTTTGGACAGCGGCAAACCGCAGAATGGCGGGATTTCTCCACAAGCACGCACTCTTTCGTGACACTAATATGATTATACGTGAATCTAAAATAATATTTCTGTCGTGTACATATTTTTTAATATTTTTTATCTAAATTCGCTTGGTTCGCTAATAAGTCTAAGTTATTTTCTGCAGTAAAAATATATAGTATAGATAATTTCTTTTGTATATTTCATTTTGCTTATGTTTTTCTATTTCTATGAATGCAACAGTGGTTGAATGCACATATCGGTTAACCTGCAAGCCCACCTAATACTAGTTAATAATTAGTAATGAAAAAGTAATCGATGACACTAATATTGACTAGACATGCAAATACTCGTAGTTGCTTGTTATGTTGTAAATTTCTAGTAATTGAAGTAAGCAATATCGATTTATGTATTGCTTGAAATTGAAACATTATAACATGATTCGTTGATTTCGCAACCATTGTTTTTAAAGTGTTATACTTATAAGTAAACTGTTAACAAAAGAATGTTTTTTCACTGACGAAACCTGTACCAATTCATTCTTTCTTTTAATTTTATTTGGACGAAGAAAGATAATTGAAGTTTTATATAGAAAAAAAATACAATCAAACCTGGTTAAGTGAGAACTGGATTAGTGAGAAACCTTTATAAGTGAGAGTCGCTATATGTCGTTATAATTGCATATTTCATGCAATTACAGTCGAACCTGGGACGATTTTCATGAGCGAAAAATTCGGATTCCAGAGTAACCTTTATACAAGAGGCACAAAAATTCCGGTCCCTTGTACTCTCTTATCCATGTTCTCGTATATCAAAACGATCGTGCCAAATTGTGCCATTGAATCACATCGTTTATTTACGAGTATCTGAACTTGGCTACACTGCAGAGGGATGTGCAATGAATTTTGAATAATGTACTTTTGATACGTGCTAAGTGCTGTGTAACGCAGGTAAGTCCGCATGGGCATTGTCATGCATACAAAAACCACACATAGACGTGTAGCAACACGTGCGAATTCACTATATATTTTAAGTAATATTGTTACATATTCCTGTTAAATTTTATTAAACTCTAACTGTTGTGCGCGACTTTGTCTGCGTGGAATTAAATAATATAGCCTATGTTACTCGGTTATAATGTAGCTTTCTAATGGTGAAAGATTTTTTTTAAATCGGCCCAGTAGTTTTTGAGTTATTTCAATACAAAGTTTCTCTCTTTATAATATTAGTATAGAAGTATGGAACTATGGCTATTAGGGGAATACGATTCTATTTTAGAAAGCGGAAAACTTTAAAATGCGATTTCTTGGAATTGTCTATTTTTGACCAATGTATTTCGATAGATAATTCTTATCTGAAACTTTATACTTTTTTTAACATTCGGTCAAAGATAAAATATTTATAACAGTCGGCAGCAATGTGGAGGTGAGTCAGTGCGGATTAACGTTCTTAGATATTTATCGGTTATCAGAATACGGTATTTGGGGAATTACCTGTATGGTAAGATCTACCGTAGAGCAAAACAGATGTATAAAAGTTTAAAGATAGATTAAATTTTGCCATAGATTAAAAATGCCAACGTCCGACATCGATTATCGGTTAATCCAAGTTGTCTCAATATAAATATGGGCAATAACTAATCAATAATAAACTAAATCTTGCTATCGAGTCTTACCTACAAAGATTATCGTTCAGGTATTCCTGCGCGGTCAGCGAGCCCCTGCAATTACCGGCGACACACATAGCTGCTAGCAATTTGCTGCTCCGAGCTCCAGCGACTGCCTTCTCGGAAGCAGTTGCATCAGTCGAGCGCAGCGACGTTTAAAGCGCTAATTACCTAGCCAACGTATACCACCGGATCGCAATCGTTACGCACTAATTTGCAGCATTCTACTCTCATGTAAGACTTATGGATACCTACAATTACCAACATATACAGTTATAGTCAGTTTCCATCACCGAAACACTCGTATCTATGGTTTTCCCGATTTATTCTAAGCCTACAGCATTACTACACCGATGTCATGCAAAAAACGACCTTACGTCGAAGCAAAAGCTCCGTTTTACCCGCGAACTCGGTCTAATGAAGCCTCAGGGTAAGAATATGATAAAGGTAACAAGTTATTAGGCAAGTACTGACAATGTGTACTCAGTATAAAAATGAGTTATGTAACAACTGTTGGTATATCCCAAGATATTATTTCCACATTGGTGGTTGTTGTGGCGAGTACAGGCCAACTCCTTGCTCGCCGCATGTCTTTTTTACTTTTTTTACATCTGTCATTGTTTTATTGTTTATTATTTTAATTCATTCTTTTTATTTCTTCTTCTTTCATCAAGTCTTGTTTTTATATTAATCTTTTGTATAAATGTTTTTAAATTATTTTTTCCTTTTCAATTAATTTCATGCTCAAATAGTGGTTGTGTACCTGTCCTTGTCCCAACGGAGGGTCAGCAGAATATGTACTACTCCTCAATCAGGCGTCACATCCAAAATTCATACAATCCATCTATACTTTCTTTACCCTTCCTCTAATATTGTATCTACTTTTCTTTTATTAATGTCAACTGTTATTTTTCAATATAACTGTTTTATTTCATAAATCAATAAGTAACATATTTTCTGTTTTTAAACACAAATCAACACAACAATTATAACAAAACATATATGCAATGAATGCAAAATAAATTATTATCTATAATTAAACTGTTATAATATAAACATATTATGTTGACTTTACATTTACAATAATTAAATTAACCGCATATGCATTAAATAAGTATCAAATAATTATAAATCTTACTAATACAGAGTTTAAATGTATTCAGAAGG
Organism: Papilio dardanus tibullus; assembly: GCA_013186455.1. NCBI lineage: Eukaryota > Metazoa > Arthropoda > Insecta > Lepidoptera > Papilionidae > Papilio > Papilio dardanus. The sequence continues at coordinate 295,198 of QDHC01003372.1, read as the reverse complement.
TATCTCTAAAACTGTGAATTAATGCCAAATAAACTTTGCACGGTCATAGAACCTAATTTATAACAATGCATTGGCTTTCATTTTTTTTTAAATTCCCCGAGGACCAAATCATGGGTAAAATCTAGTAACAATATAAACTGTACAGTATGGACTGAATAGACAGAAATATAGGCATTTTACATTTAGAGTCAACCCGGGATAAGCGGGTCATACTATGGTCCGGACAAGCTACCTCCATAAGTGAGAAACTTTGATAAGAGAGAAACCTCTATAAGCGAGACAAAAATCACAGTACATTGGACTCTCGTTTATCAAGGTTTGACTGTATTATAATAATTAGAAAATGATTGTTTAGTAAAAAGTTTTCTTTCTACCTTACCTATTAATACTTTATGTAAATAAGTAAAAACAAATAAGGAAACCTAGAATTAATGTAAGCAAAATTTGTAAAAAAAATACTTAAATAGTGTTTATTTCATTCATTATAATATTTTAAGACCTTTGTGGTATGTATATTTCTTTTTACTTCTAACGCATTAGAGATATTATGATACAATACAAGAATAATAACTTGTCTACAGTAAGAAATTCGTAATGTGCGAAAACTTATAAATGATGTACAAAGAAAGAATTACTCACCGAATCCCAAGATAATAATATCCAACTTTCCAAGAATTCTACTTTTCAAACTATACAGTTATTCGCTTTGCCACAGTTCTTACAATAACACAACACTAGTTCGTATTTATTAATACTTCATTTTAAATATAGTTTTAATTCTTAAAATTTTAACTAAGCGCAAAATAAACTTTTTATACATTTGTTTGAGAGAAAGCACCACATGCTTTCAGTATAAATGTGGAACGCAGACTGACAAGCACCTGACAAACAACTTTGACAACTTGACACTGACAGAAGCAAAAATAGCCGCGAAATGACATTTACGTTCTGAAACAATGCTATCCATAAAGTTTTGCACTAGTTTTAAAAATATTTTTGTATTTCACAAAATTTGTTTCAAAATTAAGTATAATTTGTATATGTAATGCATACACTTTATATGGTTTTGATTCAAAAGCATTTCTTAAAGCTTACAATGGAGGCTCACTACAGGCATTCTAATCCCCATTGTGGACAATGAAGACGTCGAAAGGCGAATAAAACGAGACATTAAATGATATTTAGATTATAATATCTTTATTTAGGAACAATGTTTTCGTTGAAACTTATTTCTTCTTTTTTGCAGCAGCTTTTTTAGAATTGCGAAGATGTTTGAAAGCCCCAAGAGCACGGCGCACCATCAATCCTCGCCACCAAGACTGGATCCGTGTGGCGGCAGCCTTTGCATGTTGTTCGCGAGCCAGGCGGGCTGCTCGTTCTCTTTTGAACGTCAACCATGCTCGCATCTCGCCTGAATGTAAATCATACTGAAACACAAGTTAACAAGACATAAAGTAAATTTACTATAACTGTACATTTTAATTGGCCGATCATCTTCTTAGCCGTTTTTTTCTTGCTACAACCACCCATTTTGAAAATAAAAAGCTTTTATTTATAAAATATCGTAGAGTGATTCAGTTAAGTATTTTTCAAGGTATTAAAATGATTTACAAGTTTTTGCAGTTCAAGTCTACGGGCCATCGTCACGCGCAGCTTTTCACGCTGCTCCGTAACGTGCCGACTGATCCTTGCCGTGTCGTCCGCGTACCTTTTTTTCCAATTTTCTAATAATTCTTCGCGCTCCTATAAAATATTTTTTAATTATATTTTACGGTTTCGTAGAGACTGTGATGTTTAGTTAAATTTATTTAGTGATGTTTAGTAAGTTTATGTTTGTTCTAAACATACTTGATTTACTTTTATTGTGTTCTGTGTGCTATAATTAATTTCTTGCCATTTCTTAAAAAAAGAGATGATTAGACTTGGTTTTTGTGAGAAAAAGAAGGGGTAGTTAGTACTTATTATTTAAGAAAGTCAGCTTTACCTTCGTTTGTAATTCATAAGTTCTCGCTATTTCTTCGTGTACGCGCCGCTCATGGTCTTCGTTAGGTAATGGCGTCGGTTTTATTTGAAATCGAAATTCTACAGCCTCAGCGGCGGCGCTTATCCACTTCTCTGCATAGCAAAGTTGCGCTTTTGAATTTCCAGTGGAATCCTGCAAAATATTTTAAAGAATATGACCTTGAGGAAATCATATTAGGTTTGTTTCTTCTATCGTCTCTGGTCAATTACTAACCACTTACCCTAATTAGGTCTTTTAAAGAAGCAATTTTTTCATCGCATTCGTGTATTTGTATTTCCCAAAGATATCGCTTTGTTATTAATTCATGATTAGAATTTTCAACTGATCTAAAAATCGAATAAAATAATTTCAAGAAACATTTTAATCCATAAATTCAATAAATATAATTTAATTGGCTTACGTTTTTAAATTGTCATTGCTTATTTTTACAGACGCGTGACTTGTTAAACATTTATTTAACATTTCCACTGCTTCTTGAAGAGTTACCGAAATACCGTTGTCTGCTATCTCCAGTAAAGTTCTTCTGATAACATCTTTCACTAAATTTCTAAAAAAAACATTGGTTAATAATTAGTAACCCTTCAGAGATTCATTTAATAAGTTTTGTATTATTTAAAATTAAAAAACGTACGAAACTTTTAAATGATTATGTGAAACAGCGCCATCTTTTAAGTAATATTCAAAACTTACTGATCTCTCGAAAGCTTATCAAATTCTTGCTGGTAGCTTTTGTCCGAAAGCTCATGTTGTTGAAAATTTCGAGCAGCGCTTTTGTCTAAAACCAATGTTACTCAACAGATGTCAGGATAAGTCCGTAAATAAGTTTCTATTCGTTGTGCTATTTTATTTAAAAAGTAGTTGTTTGTTGTTTAACTGTGTTTTTTAGAAGATCAAATTAAAATGTAAAAGATTTTCTTGCATAATTGTAAGATTTAAGTTTATTTCAGTTCAAATTTTTATTGAAAAAAATTAAGTTTGTAGTATTTTGTGAATTTTAAAATTCTTTCAAAAACAGTTTTTATAAGTATAAAATAGTGTAGAAACTTTTTATATCTTTGTTTTAGTCTTTCAATAAATTATTGTAAAGTAAAACATTGGCATAATTCGATGTTGAAAGCACTAGTGCATCCTAACCTTATATGTGCATCAAAGAGCTTTACTTCCGAGCTTTAGATTGTAGAAAGAATTTTACACTTTCTTGTGTCCCAAGGTTATACTTTATCTTATTACGTAACTTTTTACATAAAATAGCGGTATAAAGGCTTGCAATACCTAGTTTTAATACTGTTCCATAGTACTATCGATTGAAGTAAAATTATAATCTTGTTGTGGACTTCATACTTAGTTTAAAAACAAAGTGACAACAAAAAGTTTGAACTTAAACAATAGCTAGAGAATATAAATATGTACGTGCATATGTTTCAGTAATTAAAACCCATTATAAAGCTTATCAAGGTATCTTTCGATTGCCGATATCTCTGATGCAATCGACAAAAATGTATGAATCTGACAATGACATTCGTTAAGTCATGTCATGTCGACAGCTGTACTGTTCCAAAGGTTATTAGTTTATGGTGTACACGAGCTGTCGGTAATGTTGAGAGAACGACAATTTTTACAAATTGTCTTTCAATCGCGTAGAGTGTATTTCTTGAGGTGATTTTAACTTTGTGCTTTATAAAAACATTTTATATTGTTTTCATTTACCATGAAAGCTAACTTTGATTAAACCTATATTGATATTGAAGTGACCGACTGATACCCATACCTTTTAGGAGATTAAAGTTATTGGATAAAAACCTTAAATACAAAAAATAATTGAAGCAATAGAAACGTTAAAGTCAAAAGATGAAGTCATTAGTAACGAAGAATACATATTAATATACAATATTAATACTTAGGAGTATTAAAGAATAGGTAATTTGTGCACTTTTACTAACTCACCTAAGATCCTCATTTGAAGGAGGGATACCTCCAGAATCAAAGCGAACAGCAAACCATCCATTTGGCTGATCCTAATAAAATTATTAAAACATAATCAAAAATATTTTATAAATAAGTAATTAGGCCAGATTTGACTTCCATAATTACAATTTTTATGTATATTAAGTACAGGCGAACCTGTATAAGCAGTACAACGGACCGCAATATTAGTCTCGCTTATAGAGGTTTCTCTCAAATCGGAGTTTCTCGCTTATGGAAATTGCCTCTCGGGACCATACCGTGACTCTCCTTATCCCTGTTTGTGTATTGAATGTAATATAGTTACAGGCAAAACAGAATTTTTTTAAAAAATTAAGCTTATCTATATTGAATTTTCTTTATTCATTTTGAATAAACATTTTCGATGTATCGAAGTATTGATGATAGCGAAAAATCAAATCGTATTTCCTCTGACTTTTAGTGAACTGCGAAACGTAATAATGGCGGTACGGCGAGATTACCCGCGGGACGGCCTACAATATCACACGCTCGCAATATGTGCGCACGATCGGATCCCTTAGCCCCTCTGCCCGCTCTATCCCACTGCCTAACCCCTGCTCTAATCATAATTTTAAATTTAATACACCTCTAAGCGAAAAAAAGAAATAGAAATATATTATAGAGGTCAAAAACAATAAAAGAAATTGTAAAATGCTGAACTAAAATATTACATAATGATTTTTTTGCTTACAGAGGAAATAACAACGATTTCATTGAACGGGACTGGACGATAAAACCGCGAATATTTTTGTATGGAACTCAGCATTTTCTACAAACATCTATCGTTCCAACCAACTTTGGTTATTGACATCAATTGCAAAGCAATCAAAGAAGGAACACCTACTTGATCTTTGGTTGGTTCTAATTAATTCGAATCAAATATTAACATTTACCTTGCTACATCTTCCATTATGTTGTTTCCTTAACACTTCGAACACTAGAAAAACTAGTATAAATACTTACAAACTAATAGTTTAGGTTGCAATTATTGTTGCTAGCCGCCTCTCAACGTTACGCTCTGTTGCTTGATCGATGGTATATCGCTTAGTAACGCAAAATAATCTGATAAATCGATAATTAAACACGCTAGGTCCGGCTAATACAAACAATACTTGATGATAAAATTATTTACTCCAAACGAGAGCTATCATTAGAGAAGCACTTAAATAAAATGTTTATTTCCGTATGTGAAAAACTGGTAATATTTATGTATTCCATATTAAATGTAATTAAACAAAATAATAGCATTCGATATACACCAGGTCTTAACCGGTTCATACTCGAGTAGCCATGTCATTCTTGTCTGATACCCAGTGCTCAATTCCGTTAGGCTTATGTACTAATGGACTAGAAGACATGTTTGATTGTTGTGCTTGAAGAACAACTGACTTAAAAAAAGTTATCTAATACATTTAAACCAACATCGACTTAGTTAAAGTTAGCTGCGTATATTGTCTTTTCTTTCGTGTAAAATACACAGTTTGATTGATTAAACTCGTTGAAAAGATTTATCACCAGAACAAAATGGATGTAGCTTGTACACTGTGACTACTGCGAAATATGCTGGAAGCGTGCGTCCGCATAAGTGTAACCAAAGGTTAAACGTTGCGTATGTTGTATGTCTAGTTTTTATACTGCTTTGCTATTGCAGTACTGTAAGCATCGTAGTAACGCTTGACTTGGCACGTGGGACACAACAGTTATTCTGTTGAGGATGTGCCAACTCTGGTGCCAGGCACTTTTGCCCGCAGATGGAAAGCATTATATTAATGTTTCTTAAACTTGATATGATTGTAAACAATATTAGAGGTATTGTCACTTTGCCATTAATGGATAACATTTTAAATTAATTAAAAAAATAAAAGTAAAAAATGTCTACGCCAATAATAATTTTCACTGCTACGACCATTAAAATTGTAAAATTTATGGCCCTCAACGAATATTTACAGCTTGGTTGCTCATACATACAATATAAACAGCGACTGTTTTTTGCAATATTTTTATCACAAAGAAATCTTATATTAAAATAAAAAAAGAGTGGTTTCAATATTCGATCCAAAACTTTTAGCGTTTAAAGAATAAAATAACGCCAACGACAACAATGGTCATAATTGTTTCCCAAAAACACCTCGTTATTTTATTTTCCAAAACACTTTTAAAACATTTAAAAACGAAAAGAACAAACCCAATTGTTCTATCTTTTATTTTTCAACAAAAATGTTTCTTACTTGAACGTTACGTTTCAATGAGAAAAGTTTCACAAAGATCGCTCAAATATCTTAAAATTTTTGTTTTGCCAAAAACGAACTTTCATATATTAATACATTCTGTAAATACCTCTTTTAACTGCACCAACGACCGGAAATGAAAATTTATTTTTATGCCTTACATTTTTAAGCGAAAACGGACCTAATTTTCTTGGTTTTTACTTAAATAAAGTTTTCTATTATTTACCATGATTTTTGATATCTTATTCGATAGTTTTATATAATATCCTCAGAGCAGCAGAGTGTAGAACGTAATTATTTAAAGACGGTGAATAATAGCGGCTCTCAATAGTTGACTCTTGGCCGGAGGGCGCGAGGGCGCGAAAGCGCCTAAGGAGGGCGCAATGACGCTTGCTTCACTGCGCCGTCTACGAGCGGTAATTAAAGAGGATTTAATTTAATGTGACGCCCCGCCCGCGCCGGCCGCCGCGTGATTGCATTACCTCCCGGCACACTTACACCAGTCACCGGAGCAACGATTTTAACATAGTAAGTACAAGTACAATTCCTCATTTCACAACTGATCTTTAAATTATCGATTCAACAGCCTTACCTACGTAACTTTTTATTTATTTTTGTAGCAAAAGAAATTCGAAATCATTTTTTTTAAACATACTTAACCCTTCAAACAAATTTATAAAGTGCTCAAGTCATTGATTTGCCCTACTTTTACCAAAAACTACAAAAATACATTTTATTTACGTTTGAAACATATTACGAAAATCATTTTCCTAAATCAATTTAGAAATCTCATTTTCATATTTGAAGTTCAATCGACTTTGGTTTCATTTGGCTTCTCTTAACACAACGTTCTATTCAACATCATCCAGATCCAATTTTGTCATGCGGTTACTTAATTCTCATAAGTCACAGTTAGTTCTGCAAAGTTAGAGATAACATCTCAAATATCATATCGATAACAACAATTGACCGCCCAGATAATGACTTTTTAAAGAATTCATTAAAAACCGAACAATAAAAGTACCTGGACTTTGTCAAAGAAAAATAGACAGAAGAAAGCGCTATGTTAGAAATTCTTAAAAATATTTTATTTTAAATAGCGCCAAACATTTTCACACAGGTAGCCTTCCCAAATCTTAGTCGAACTTTTGATAGCGTTACTTTATATTACGTAAGCTCTACAAATTATACAACTTTTGACTTTACGCTATTTCAAGGTACTAATGGCCGTTTTCACCAATAATCCCTAAATTTTAGGTAACCCTTAACGCATTTTAAATGTCACTCAACAATACTTTCCTTTTCATCAACAGTTAAGTGTCACTTTAGACCGCAAGGGGTCCGTTAGATTTAGGACCCTTAAGCAAAGAGACATCTATCTAAAACTACTTTAGGGGTTGGTCGGTTAAAACGGGCATAAGTAAATTAATTTAAAGAATATTTTATACAATCAACTTTATACGCGGTGGAGTTCCTTGTCCAATGAAAAAATAACAAAGTCTTATTTTAATTGAATTTCCAAGCTTTATATTCAGTGTACCTCCAAGCATGACGAGGCAGGAGTACGTGCTTGCTAGATTTACGAAATGAGAATAAAAATGCCCAGTCATCTTAATAATACAATACTTGGTAATCTAAAATAAATTTTCTACGACCTAATTTATTTCACAAAATTTAATACAATTAAGTTAAAGAAATAACTAATACAAAATGAAAGCACCGGAATATTATAAAATACATCAAATTGATGACAGTTTTTGCAAGACCCTGGTTACTTTCAGGTCTACGTCATTTTAATAAATAAGGAAAAAATAGTGTATGTAGTAGTACGCCCGATGATGTGCTCCATTTTCCGCAACTCCACGACTAGCGCGTATTTTGCGTGATTTCACACACATCTTTGAATTTCTTTGCCGATGTGTGCAGGTTGGATCACGATGTTTCCCTTCACTGTAAGAGTATCGGGTAAATATGTACCGAAAAAAATAGTGATCAAGTTTTCAGCAATAGATATCCACCAACGATGGACAGCTATGAAAAAGACCATACTGGTTATGATTTCTGAATTACTTAGAATATGAACTTTATTTTTTTAACTTTATTCAAACGAAATTTTAATTACCTTAATGCAATGCAGTGTGTGAGGGGATCTAAAGTTAATTAATGTCATCAAAGGGGAGGCCCCGATTGAACGAAAGTTGATTGAGCTCTTTATTATACCATTCTAATTTGTAGACGACCGCTTCACGAGTTACGGCCGCGGCCCTTCCATCGGACAATTGATGGAAATCAAAATAATTAAAAAATCGTTTACCAAGAACATTTTAAACTAAAATAATTAAAACTTTTAAATCATAAGAGAGAGTCTGTATGAGACATCTTTCTGTCTAATTGGTTTTTATTAGCAACCAAAATATTTTACAGCAACTTTCCTAATGTTATCTATTCAAATAAGGAAACAGTAAATTACTAAACTATAGCTGTATAGTTACTAAATAACAAAGGTAATATAAAACATAATATTAAAGGATACAAAATAATAAAACCTTCTTTCAATAATAATTTATCTTTCGCAGGTTCATAACGACTGCATCTTTATAACTCTACGATAGAATAATCTATGCTATGAAATATTAATTAAGCGAGACTCGTGGACACGTTAGTTTTTAACTAACTTTAACAAAAATAACTGTAACTAAGGACTTATATTAGTTCTGTCGTGCTTTTACGAGTAACGAGACTGAAACCAAGACCCTGACATTTTGAGAAAACTGAGCAAATATGAAATAATTGAAAAATATATTCTACTATTGACGAGCAACCTCAACTTTCTCTTAAAAACATTGTGAGAGACAAGTTGAGAAACTATCTCACCAAATTACTTATATTTTTTCCTAAAAAAGTATAACTAATTTAATAAAAAAAAACTTAAAGTTATGCTTCGTTAAGCGTATTGAGTAAAGTTCGGAGGTTGTGTAACGGAATCGATGGACCATATAGCCTACTGTGAAAGCTTTGGAATCAGGCGTCAAAGAGACTTTACTTACCTATATAAAGTATACTTATTTACCCTCGTATTTAGAGTGAAGAAGACTATATTTTATTTACCATTGTTGTCATATATTTATAAAAAATTAGTTTTTGTAAAAAATATCTTTTTAAATTGTTGTTCTTAATTGAACTATTTTTATTATAAATAATAATTACTAATTATTTAATATCTTCAGTGTCACTTTTTTTATCAAAAAACATAATATTGAAGAGATAATAAAATAAACAAACTTTCTTAATTTTCTTAACTAACAACTTGATGTGTTGATGTGAAATGAATGACCCTGGCTCGTTGCAACGTATAATTTCAAAGAATTCAAGGCCGTCTATTCATGGTTACTCTATTTGAGTGAACCTTTTGAATTAGTCCAACTTAAAGTAAGCTTAAAATAGCAACTTAATGGGACTTGGCGGCTTCACGCCGCACTGAACAGCTACGCGCTTTACTTATTAAAGCTAAGTTACAACATAGTGTCTACTAAGTATTACTTTAATTTTAATGAGGTTAAGTTCATGGCCTTAGAGCATAGTCTTCGATATTTCAGATTTCCAAACTTTGGACCATTGGACCATAAACCATATCCTAAAGTTAAGCTACAGTTAATTATTCAGGGAGTTTCTTAACAAGATGAACGTAAATAAAACGCAATTTCATAGTTTAACGTTTTTATTGAACCCAATTTATAATGTCACTAAATACTACGCCCGCCTACTTTTAAATACTAACAGAGATCATTTGAAAAATTAAAAGTATTCAGATCTAATAGTTATACTTTACATAAAATAATAACATAACGTAAGCGAATAGGAATGTTTTAATAACTAATATCTTTGTATTCTTATATTCTACAAATACAATTCTGCTTAGATTTAATAAGTAAATACATTTGGCACAGAAAGCGAGTATAAGTTAAAAAATAAGTTATTATTAAATATTCGATGCAATGAAATAATTAATTTTAATCATTGAAATTAAGTAATTTAATATTAATGGTGCAAACTGGAGCTGGTCAGCATACACCATTAAATAAATAAAAAATATACTTTCGTTATAATAATAGAAAGCAGGTTTAGTTAAAGTTCTAAACATGAAACACTGAGATATTCTTCTTGATTCGTTTAAAGAAACATTTTCTATACAAATATTATATTTAGTTTTTTTAGACCTTCTAATAGCTTAGGCAAGGGATTTTTTTTTACAATTTCATTTAACAAATTTAAAATTATAGCTTAGAATTTGTAGATAACTAACGTAATATTTTAATATCTATTAATAATATAAATTATAAAGTAAACTGATAGCGCTTAATAAATCAAATTTAAAAATATTATGTTATCGGAATGTTATTCAGGCCTGTTGTGCGAACGGAAGAGAGGCGGTCAGGGAGCGCGGATTAGTTCTCGTAGCGGGAAGGCGCCTGGTTCGCCCAAAAACCTATGAAAAAAAATCATTTGTTACATTCTAAATAGACTTTATAATGCTGGTCATTCATTAGAATACATTATAAAAATTAATAACTTCGGGTGTAGGAAAGCGCGGACACGAAGGAGGCTTTTTAAGCTAAATAATAAACTTCAGTTAAATATAAAATAAATATCTTTGTGCAGTTTCTGCGCATCGTGTTGCTCATTACCTCGCTTGCCGACGTTCTGCAGGAAGAGGCGGTTGGCGACGGCCTGCCGCTGGCTGGCCTCGCGCATCTGCTTGCGGGCCACCTCGAGCAGCAGCCGTTGTCGAAGCACCTCCATCGGGTTGTTGATCGACAACGACGGCATCTTGCGCTTCGGACGTGATCGACCCTCCAGCCACTCCGACCTCTGCGCCAATACCAAAACACTTTATAACTTTTTTCAGCAATTTGTTTAAAGATTTTGTTTTTTAAAATTTTTCCACGATTATAAATAATATGATTTCTTTAATATTGTTGGAATTATCTATTCTAATATTAAAAAGAGAGACACTTTGTACTTTTCTATTTATTGAAATAACTCAAGAACTACTGGGCCGATTTCAAAAAATTCTTCCACCGTTAGAAAGCTACACTATCCCCGAGTAACATAGGCTATATATATGTTTTAATTCCGTGCGGACGAAGTCGCGAACAACAGTTATCTAAAATTGTTAAACGATTCTATCATGATAGTGTGATTTTATGATAGCTTATTAAGAAATAGATATGGCTAATTAAGATTTAATTGCGGATAGAGTTTTAACGTTTCGTAATAAATTAGCGAATAGACCCTTCTTTTTCTTGTGAAATAAAAATGATACATGTTAACCGTCAGAAACCATATTTGTCACTGTATCCGATTCCCCGACAGATGTTGTCAAGTTGTATTACAGACAAAACTAATATTAAGATATATATTTCGATCGGGTTACATATCCCAATTTCACCAGTCTTCATATAGCACTAATTTATTGAGAAAAAATAAATTAACATCAGTAATACTATTAGTCAAAGAGATATTATATAACTATAAGTATTTCAAAGATATTCTGTCATAACCATTTTTGATTTAAGATATAGGTTTTAGGTCCAAGTACATTATCTAATAATCATGTTAAAGTTTTAAACTAAAGTAATACTTTACTCTCAATAACAGTTAAATGTAAAAAATAAAGCATTTTGAGAAACTTTTTAAGATCTCAAAAGTTTAATATTTTAAAACTAATTTAAAAGTAAACATTATTTATTTAACATAACATTTTTTAAAAGGATTTAAAATAATACAACTAATTAATTGAGATGTCTTTTATTGCACTTAAAAATTAACAAAAAAATTAAATTAACAATATCGTATTGATTAAATAAATTACGTCTAAATGCACTGAATTCATTAAATAAATAATACATCTAGAGACAGATATTATTTCTAATAATAATTTAATAAGTTAAAAGTCTTTTAGCTCATATTTTAATTACAAACGTACTAGACTAGAAATTGTCATTTTTGAGGTTATATGGTTTATAGAGCATAAAATCTATACATAACAAGCATTTTAAATTACATTCTTTGGATCAATAATGTCAACAAGGTCAAGTATAAGTCGATATTTCATTTTCAGGTATTGAATTTTCTTAAAAGAATCTCGCCATTTCTTCCGGAGTCCACTGGAAAGCTGTAACAATTTTAATACTGAATTATTCCATGACGTTTAACTAAATAACTAATAACAGAAATTCTAAATCAACAAAAATACTACTTAGATAGTTCCTTAAAATTACATTATCCGCTATCTATAAAAAAACAAAATATCAAAAAGTGTTCTCGATAAAAATAGGTCATATTTAAGTGACAATTTTTGCCATAGATATAGGAAACATTATGTCGTCTTTAACCTACAACACTTGGCATGTTCGCAGAAGATGACAAATTTAACATACATTTTATGCTATTTAGGCAAAGTATGTCACACACAGACCACAACATTTGCAATATATGAAAATGTCGTATTTAACATACCTCGTTTGCCGATGCCGTTCAAGAAGTTCCTGTTGGCGACAGCTCGGAGGGCCTGGGCCTTGCGCTCCTGTTCCTGGCTGAGCTTGTGCCGCAGCACGGACATCGGCAGGTCGATGGACAGCGAGGGCATGCGACGCTTCACCCTGCCACTTACGACCTTCATCCCCAACCCACACTTTTATTTACACGTTTATATTTGTTAATAATATTTATTTTCTAATAAGAATAAAAAAGTTCGAACTTTGCGAAATCATTCGTGTATTGTAAATAATGTAGGTGTGAAGTAAAATTATTGTTTAGAAAGAGTAATAGTAAAAAAAGATGTTAGAGAAATATGTATTTTTAAACTTATATTATGTGAGTTTAGAATAAATTGTATATTGAAGAACTTAAGTATGAGGACTTAAAATGAAAAGAGTGCATAAAGATTAAACAGTTTATTTTATAACAAGTACATTATACTTATTTTAATTACAAATAACATTCAATTTAAATGTTTAACAGGTATACAATATTAAAATATCATAAATTCAAAATAACAATCAATCAAGGGCAGGACAGGCTCTCCTTCTTCATATCAGTTCAGTGCTTCAGTCTGCAATCAGAGCCGTTCATGGGATCTAAAAAATAAAATAACATAATTTTAAATCGATTATACAATTGCTAGAAATATGAAAATAATTAAAAAAGATGGTTTTGAATTTTAGTAAAATGTATTTTTTAACTAGGATAATAAAAAAAAAACAAATCTAAGAGAAGGTTTTGCGTCTTTAGTGGTACTAAGAGTGTAATTACTATTTAAAGTTTCCTGACCTCGTTTTCCGACGCAGTTGAGGAAGTTTCTGTTGGCGTGGGCCAGCCTCTCCAGATAGTTGTTGTACGCTCCCCTTTGCAACACTTCCATTGCTGGGTACACGGAGATTGAGCTACGGGATCTCTTCGCATCAACTGTCACCTTTAGAAACCTTATGAACTTAACACCGAATAACAGTGATGACAAAACGTTAAACAAATAAAAAACAACACAAATATTTAATTCACATTCAAGACATTGTTGAGCTGATGTAAAAAAAAACGTAGTTTTCTCTACTCTATCAAGGCAGGTATGATTAAAGTCACAAGTTAATTATTGAGTTAAATATAAATTGTAAAGTTTCAAATAAAGCACCTTGTAAATGTTTTAATTGTTCTGCTAATAACAAGGACACTTTTACCTGTTAGTAAAGGGTCCGAGAAAATCTCGGCCGATTAAAATAACAAAGCGGAAAATGTTACCGAATCGAATCCGACGTTTTTCCTCGTTCGTAAATTGTTTTAATGGTTCTGTTAATTAATTTGTTCAACGAAGATGTTAAAGCCTTTTACTTTAACACTTTACTTGTTTTGTTTGTAAATAAAAGAAGCAGTGTTATTTCTATCATATAATTTTTTATTGCTACAGCGTGTGGTGCGTATTCGAAAAAGAGTAAAGTTAACCTCACATTTTTGTAGATTATTCATATAATAAAAAGTGAGCTTTTGGCAGTTGCGCAGTTGTTATTCATATCATATCTTTTTTGTAAACGTTTCTATGTGTTTTTGTCTTATTTTGAAATACAAAGAGTACAATATGAAAGAACACGTTAGAATTCCAATGAAGTTGTAAGATATTTACGTTTAGTAACGTTTTACGGTATATACATATACGAGAAATCTACTTTACTCCAATATAGTCTCTTAAGAAAAATAAAATATTACTTACCATGGTTTGGCACTCAATTTGAATATCATACCTACTTTTAATTTCAGTACGTGTAAAGATATAAAGTTTTGACATTTAAAGCGCCCGTACACTAAAACTAGTTGTTACTATGTTGTAGTTTACCTGAGAATCCTTCGGCATGTCAGCGAGGAGGTAGACCCAGGGAGCGGCGGCGTAGCGCCCGCCCATCGGTGCCACTGCGTTGCCCATGCTCTCCTGGTACAATATTTTGTGAATATAAAATTTCATGCCAAATCAGAACTCAAATAATATCATCAATTTACATATTCTTTCCCTGAATTTCTAAAAACCCGTTTGCGAAAAGCTAAGTATTCCATAATTTGAGTACGAAAATATCAAACAAGACTTCATGATTTATACGGTAAAGTTGTTTCGCATTTGCACATCGCAAGGAAAAGGTACGTATTTCAACAAAATTCAACAGAATACCTCCCCGCCTGCGGCAGACGGAAATCGTTTCACCTTTGAGGTAAGATATGCAAATACGAGCAAAAGGACGCGTCGCGTGGAATTTAAACTAAAATAGATATTTACTTGAAATCAAATTTTAAAATGTCAAGATTCGTCTTCATGATAGTGTATGTAATATTCTGTCCAATCTCAGTAGACGTGCTTAAATATTTAAAGAAGACTGGCCCCTCCTCAGTATGAGACTTAACTTGATTTACTCATGAATATAACGTACATGAGTCTCGGCCGGTGTAATCCTTTTCATTACTATAACTCGCATAGAGCAGTAATTATTAAATTTAACGACGCACTCCGCGTTATTTAGTCGACCTTAAGATGGACCGACCGAAGGTATAACTTACATTGTAGTTATTTATAATGAATCTGCAGGTAATACTAAAATATTACTAACTAATATTATTGTTCTTATAAATTACTACTAAACTTACTACTAATATTATTGTTCTTATAAATTTCTTTAATGCTATAGTTACGTCATTAATGTACCAATGCAAAGTTTTTTTTCAGTTCACTTTAGTTGTCAAAGTGTGTAATTATTTTATTCAATTTGTGCTGCAAATCTCTGGTACAGGGAACAAGCGACACGACGCGACGTCATGTAAAAAGTCAACTCGCAATTAAGCCTGTCGATCCGAACACCAATCAATTTATTTGCCTTTCGCACTATAATTGGGAGGCCATGCCTTAATTGGTTTAACAAAATGTTAATTTGTACGTAAATATTTAAACGTTAATTTTATCACAAAACAATAATGGTATAGTAGTTTAATATTGCCCAGTATTAAGTGGCTTAAATTAATAAAGCGACATATTTTATCTTACAATAATAACCTCATAATATCTCCTATTTTAAATAGCTGGTTGTTTGTTAATTAGTATTTGAGACTCTCGGAAATATACATTATTATAGACTCACATCATCGTTAGTGGAGGCGTCGATTTGTTCCCAGTCGGCAGAGGAGATTGGTACCAGGCCGTCGGAAGGCGCGGCCGTTGCTAGCGCGCCGGCACCAGCCACCGCGAAGCACCACATTGCCCACCACATCTGCGGACATAGACTTATGTCAACATATTTTGTTACATCTAAAACCTTTGTAACTAATCGACCGATAGAACAGAATACAATGATATTATTATTACTGCGTATTGTAGAACATAATCCTTCATATTTAAGTAATTTTTTATTGTAAAAAAGCGCGCTAAACTCTTTATAAAATAATTTTTAACCTGTCAATATATCGCATTATACATACAAATCTTGCAGCCCGTGCAAAATCTTATTTAACATCAAAACAAATAATCCAATCACACG
Organism: Papilio dardanus tibullus; assembly: GCA_013186455.1. Lineage (NCBI taxonomy): Eukaryota > Metazoa > Arthropoda > Insecta > Lepidoptera > Papilionidae > Papilio > Papilio dardanus. The sequence continues at coordinate 278,900 of QDHC01003372.1, read as the reverse complement.
TTTATTAAATTTGATCCTCGATACGTTTTTGGAAGCTTAATTAAAACATTTTAAATTGAGAATTTACTTTTAAATTAATAACATTTCGAGTGAAGTTAAATCGCTGAACGAAAAAATTGTTTTTATCAAGCCTATTAAGCGAAAGCGGGGTGCGCCCTGTCAGCCTTCCGATGCGCGTCGGATTCAAGTCGACTGAGGATTATAACCAACACCGACCCCAGTCAACGAACTTTCATAAAAACATCAAAATAACGCTTATATAAGTCTGTAAAAGAGTAATTTACAATTACTTACATAGTTTAATTATTCAAATGTTGACCAAAAACAGATTAAAAACGTACAAAGAAACTTCACAGGGTATTTAATTATATAAGTATTTGTTAACTCTAAAACATGCGAGCTCATAGTGTATTGACCTACTCCGAAAACAAATAATTTAATAAAATAAACTTAAGTTCAAAGCACCCTTTATATGAAGTGTCGGTTAATTAGAATCAATAGGGGGCAACAAGTGACATCACATGTCCGGTTCTCATGCTCCGAGGTTTTGCGGTGAGAATTCACTTCATTTGGAGAATACTCGAAGGCTTTTATTTGTAAAGGACTCGGAAACTTTCGCCGTTTATATGTCGCCCACTTCTCCTTTGTGAAACCTTTGCTATTTATTTATTGTAAATAATACGAAATAATTATATTTGCTAACATTTAACTTTTGAATAAGTTACGAAATGTAAAAGTTAATTTCAAAATGAATTTATATTATTTTATTTGATTAAACATCGTTTTTAATCTTAACATATGTTGAATTTCTAACAGAATAAAATTGTATGTTACTACTACATTTTCCTAAGCATTACTTCCATTAGATATTTCAAGTTGTGGATTTTATATCGCTTATAATTTCACGCTCCATCGACGCGTTCGTTTCATGACCCGTGTGCGCGTAAAAGAATTTATTGTTATTATCACGTTTGTTTTTAATTTTGAGTAATAATTCTATATTAGCATTAACCAATCTTTGAAGTAAATCTATAGTAGTATATATAGTAATGTACCTGTACTTTAAAGCTTTACTTATACATTAATTGCATTTACAATAATTTGTACCTTGGTGTTGATGTAGTACGAAAAAACCACCCTTAGGGACCGCCTGAATGACAATTAAGCGGCTATCTGTTCAGTTTTAAGTACCACGCTCACTCTTTTATTTTATTTTAATCTATAATACATTTCTCGCGTTTTTAATAATCGATAAGCACTAATTACTTCACATTATTGTCGTGTAGACATTTAGTTTTATAATATCTTGATACTTGTATGTAAGAGTAATGATATTTCGTAATAAAATATGTTTCTGCTGGTATCGTGTGTGCTCACATACGTAATACATTAGGGTAGTTAAGCCGCAAAGTCTTTACCGAAAGCCACGAAGCAAGTGACACGGCTAATGCGTGGAAAAGCCTCCTTTACTTTAAATTACATCGCAGCCTCCGCACAGCTTACGTTCAGACAAATTGAACGACGCGGTTACATGTGAAATAGTTGAGAATTTACCAAGAATTTGTACTTGCTTAAAATATTTAAGATTCTTAAGCTGATAAATATTAAGTACGATTATTTCTGTACACACAACTATACATTAAGGATAACAAAAATTAAAAAAAATGTTTAAAAGTTTTATATTTATCCAATACTTTTGTAATAAAGATCATAGGGCATGTTATTTTAAGCACGAATACGTGTCCTCCGTGGTCTCATATCAATTGTTCAGTAAGTGGACAATATATTTTTTTAAATAATAAGATAAAAAAAAGGTTTTGACCCATGATGGGCTCCATTTTCCGCAACTCCACGACTAGCGCGTATTTTGCGTGAATACACATATCTTTGAATTTCTTCGCCGATATGTGCAGGTTGCATCACGATGTTTTCCTTCACCTAAGAGCGTCGGTAAATATAATAAGATAATAATAAGATATAGATATCTTACCAAATTGAACCTTCAGTATTGAAACGATGTCATTCAAAAGAAACCTTTGGATAATTTCAACCTTGACTTTGTGAAGTGAATCGGGTTTGACGATGCGATAATTTTTGATGTCAAGCGTCTAACCCGCCGCGCTGCGCCGCCCCATGGCGGAAATTCAATAACCCATCAAGTTATTCATAAAGATAAGTTTGCATAATAAGCTGGCTTGCACTATGCATTCTGTTGAAAATGTAAACTAAATCCCCCTTATTCCGAAAAAATGTATAAAGTACTACGATAAACGAGGACCGATAAGTCGTCGATTCTCCGATACTAGAGGACACTCGGAACTAAATAAGATAGACCAGGGGTCTTATCAGGCTAAATTAGTATCATAAGAAGTACTAGGAACGAGGATGTTCTATATTTTGGAATAAATTTTATGCACCAGTACCAAACGTAGAAAGTACAACAGTAATAACGATGATTCTCGTTTCGGAATAAAGCGGAATATGTTTTCACTAAACATAAATAAAAGAGGTTAAAAACTCTATATTATTTTGACATTTATGAGATTTACGGCCGAATTTTCAAACGCCTCTCAAATATTTAACAGCGTCTTATATGTTAAGACCACGCTTAAACTCCAAATTCTTCAAGGATCTCGTTCCATTTTGACACCAGTTTCGGCCACTATTATTTACTTTTTACTGCATGTCCCATTTCTTATTAAGTTTATTAAAATACCAAAAATATTAAATAACTAGCTGTTGTGCGCGACTTCGTGCGTGGAATTAAATAATATAGCC
>QDHC01003372.1:253068-275939 GCA_013186455.1 Papilio dardanus tibullus | reverse complement strand
CTTTTTTTCGGGTCGCATAATTTATTGGCACATTTTAATATTGCAAGATCTTGATAACAAAGCTTGTTTAAGCAACATTAAAATAAAAACCTCAGATTTTTTAAATATTTTCTTTTATAATAGAACAATTTTATACTATTATTTTTTTATTATTATATTAATTATTATATTATTGTTCCTGCACCTTTATAAATAAGTATCTTAATCTTGGAAGACAATACACAATTATTTTTCGCAGCAGGATATCGAAATCATAACCCCTAACATAAAATATCGTTATATTTATGTAATTTTAATCTACTCCTACTCTTCTTCATAAGTCGGTTAAATTACAAAATATTTTTTCACACGAATTAGAGAGATCCTCTTGTCGATTAACGCATTCAAATACATACATGTATTATTTAATTGTATAAGTCAATAAAAAGAGAATTATTTTCTATACAACATTTAATTATTAATTCACTACTAGTAGTAATCTTTCTAGAAGCATGACGTGGATAGGTGATAGTGATAGCAAACCATACAAAAGTATCAAACTCAACAAGTGTCGGAGTCACGGCGCTCTAGATTGGACAAATATTGACATGGCTGCGAGCGACGATACCTTTGACTCTAGAGACACGGACTAAGCAAACAGTCGCGCTTGAACTAGTAATGTCTGCAACATTTCGCAATACACATGGCTGCGTAATGACACGCAATTTTAAACATCTTTATTAAGTTTATAATTTTTTGTTTGTTTTCATTTGACAGTGTTATAAGGCGCGCTAGACAAGTCCTTTCTATTAAAAGTCAAAGGGCAACGGCGATGTAGTATCAATGATCGGAAGTACGCTCCCGACGTACAAGCGAAGCATTTCAAAAACTATTTTTACTTTGAGCTTATATTTGAAATCGATATAACAAAGATATTCCAAATGCGCAAGTCATTTGGTAGTAAGAATTTCGAACTTAAATCTTAACTTCAGTAAACTAGTCATAATACTTGATTAAATTCGGAATCTTGGATTAGAATTTGCGAAACTTCCAATTCGTATGAAATTATTCTTAAAGGAAATGTATGTCAAACATCACTGATTACTTATCTAATTATTGTTTACGATATAACTTAATTATTCAATATAAATATCAATTTATAAACATCTTTCGCAATAAAAGCTGTAACGAATTTCCTTAAGTCGATTTTCATTAAACATAAACCATTGAAAAAGTAAATCTTAAAAGAGACAAACAATCACAACATTATGACATTATCCTCAAAAGATTTTCGACATTTCTTTTTCTATTTTTTTCCATTCGGGACTTATCTGTTATAATAACATTTACCCTAATAAGGTTATTTGTCGTTCAAAGAGTATTTTCGTGATCCTATCAATGTTATATCACTAAGCTCATTTAATCCATTGTTACCTTATGATTTAAGAAGCAATATATATTAATGCGAAATATATCGGGATATCCCTCCCGCCAGCACCGGCCCATTACACGAAACTAAATCTATTATATGCTCTTGTTGTGCCGTAACTTAAATTGGAAAATTTGTGGATGTAAATGACGTGATAAAGGAGGTCCGATGTTGTCTTTGAAAATAGAATGATTACTGTATACGATGTAAGAAGGCATTATTATTTTACTACAAAATTATAGGTAAGTAAGCAGTCTCTCATTGGATTATTGATAGAAAAATGTGCTTTTGTTTACTATCAGTACATCATATATCGTAAATCTTGAAGCTCACTCCCCGACTTACTATGAATGAATTCAAAATAATTGCAACGTAAATTATTTTAATAATACTTTATTAATTAATAATGATATTTTTTATAAAATGTTGTAATATTAATTAATTTAAAAAGAACTTTGTTGAATACTTTTAACACATTTTTTAATAAATTTTAGCAAAAAATAAGTTGAACAGCTTTGTTTATTGCTTTAGAAAGTTAATTAATAAAGAGATCGATACTTAAAGTGAAGTATCCTAAAGTTAGTATTGTGTGAATAATTACTTACCATGATTGCGTCTGTTTTGTGGAAACTTGGAGAGGACTGAGATATCTGTAACAAAATAATTGTTTCATAAGCAAACTGAACAAAAAATGTGTTACTAAAACTATTAAAAAAAATAAAAAATAAAAATAACTACTATTAAAAATATTATTATTTTATCACTTTAGCTTTACCTCTTACTTTAAGTACTATTAAAATATTATTTTTCATGGCAAATATAACATTAAAAATATAACATTGAAAGTTCGGAAAAAGTTTTACGCGAGCTTTTGTTAAAACGATTATTTTAAAGACCGTTATTTTTATAACATTGTTTTTTATTTGTCTTTTTAACGTAATAAAACTTGATGAGGTAGAAATAAACTAAGTATAACAGATTAACTTAAAATTAAGGCGATATAAAATTCTATATTATAAAAAAAAGGAACAACAATTTAATACATATGCAACAACCTAAATATGTTGTGTTGTCTCCATAAAGTTACGCATGTAAACTATTTACAGGTATATTTCGTGCACTAAACGACACAAGAAAATCCACTAAATTTGAAATACAAGATTTACAGGTGACATACCTTTGTAAATTAGTCGATTTTAATTAATTGCCCGGACGCGCTGTTCAATTCGGCTCTATCTCGGACGGTTGAAGGTAATGAAATTTTACCTATCATGTCGCTCTCCCAGTACAAAGAGGTATGATCGACATGACCCAATTCGGGTATAGTACTGAGCGAATCTAGAACACGTCGGCGTTCACCTGTTTCACTTTTTAGTGGTCCTTCCGCAACAGTTTCGTTGTAAACAAACCCCTAATAGAGATACCATAGATACCGAATTATAAAGACCTATGATTTGATTAAATGCTTTTTGTTTATGGATTCCCTCCGCGTATTTTTACTGGGTAAAATATTTCAACTTATATTTTAATGCCCTGGAAACCAAATATAGCATTTATTGATTTTCACTAGTTATAAAAGAATGCATAAAACCAATGTAGCGAACACGCGTTATTTCCTATTTTTTGAATTTTCATTTGTCTCGTTTTCGCAAACAGAAGCCTATGTCTAAACATTAAAGCTTGGTAACTTAGATCTTCATTTCATTGTTCAAGTTTTATTTAAATCTATGTTTCAACATACATTTTCTTTTGTAAAATCCGCATATCATTTCACAACTCAACCTTGCAAACATATAAAAGCGATAAACTCTATGTGGGAACGTTTCGCGAGACATTGGCTATTGTTTTAAAGCTCTATGAAATCTTTTTACTGCATTTCCAATACCATCTCCAAAGAGGTTTCTAGGTTTATGCATGAATTATTAAAATAGACTGAAATTGTAATAAATGTGAGAAGTAAAGAAAAAAAACAAAGAGAATTAATTTGTGAAATTGTATTAAATGGCAGCAGTAATATATCCAAAAATAATCAAATCATGACTAACTAATGATGATTTAAACAATTGATCAAAATCAAAAACATCATTTTAATGTCAATCGATTAATTAAGTAGATTATAAACAACTTTTAGTCCTAATTATAGCAGCGTATGAAGACGTAGCGAAATTAAGTTTCATTTTGCGTATTGTAACGACTTGTTGTTGGCATATTAAATGAAATATTAATTTTATTTATGTATATATAGTGTTATATTTTTTTTTTAATTAATTTAGAATAGTTAGTAGCTACATTTATAGTTATAGTCGATGAACAACATCGTGACTTGATTACCGGTTACTGAGAACAATGGGGTACACGATGACCGAACCAAAGTAACTATAGTGAAGCAAATCGATTCTGCCAGAAGCACAGCTCGCGGCTCACGGTTGGTATACACTTGAGCGTTTAATTACCTGCCCAAATATCTATCACGTTCGAGAACACCACTTTATCGGCCAACACTAACAGGTTTAAAGGGTTAGAATTTTTAGACGACAAGACTGTTCAAAATTAATTGCTACAGTTACGAAGATACAATCTTGTAAAATATTTAAATCAGCTTTTGCTTCCAAAAAGAGTTGCTTTATTATGGATCACGTCCGAAATAGATTTCAATTTGCCCTAAATATTATTTTAAAAGCATTCTACGAAACCTGTAAATACAGGAAATTAATTTTAAATACAACAAAAACTCCGGTAACAAGTATGAATAATATGTTCCTTTGTTAAGTTAAATCGTACATAAATTACTTAAAAGTATTTTGTAAAGAGCTTAAGAACATTATATGTTTACTTTTATAAACTCACGCAAACTGCGAGCAACTTTTCAACAACGGAAATCGCTTTCCACGAAGTAATCGAACCGAAACGAAAACAAAATTAATTGATAACTTATAAATGTTTTAGCAACAATAAACTTTGTAAGAATCGCTTTTAGGTATATTAATTAAGTTTATTAGAAAACATTGAAATGAAGAATTATGTTATAAGATTATAATTAAGCGATATTGTCAGTAAGTGATACTAACTATTGAATTTATGTTGAGAATTAAAACGAACTTAGTTTTTGATTTATAAAACATTCCACATTTATGTCGTATATTCACGTAAGCTGAAGTTTGAAGACAAATCTGTAGAGTAGATGATTGGCGTAATATAATTAATTGACCGTGTGGAACAGGATTAGTGATGGTTTATGCAATTATGATTGTTGAATGTCAATACGTGATCTGATTGTGGTACGAGGAGCATTGTGCTCAGACAGTGGACGTGCCCGATTGTACGACAACTGTTTGTGTTAAATAATTGACATTATATAATTTGCGAGCATAATTTTGTATGTTAATTTAATATCCTCAAATAACTATATTAAACAGAGAGAACACATCATCAGTGGGCTTACCCAACATGCTTTTCGATCGGCGATGTCGCTGATGGATTCGACAAAAAATTATGAAACTGACAATCATATTCGATTTCATGTGCTTGTCACGTGTGAGATATCGAACGTCATTGTAAGTTCCATATATTTTGACGTTCGCTATACAATCGCTTTGTAGCGCATATACTTTGGGTAGCCCCCCAGGTTTGTCGAAAAATAATAGTTTTAATATTCTTAAAAAGGACGTAAAAATAAATTGATATAAGTAAGACAATTCAGATTCAATGGTATTTAGTATTCGAATATGTAGACGTTGATGATTTTCTAAGTTTTTTGTTTTGTCCTAATTGTTGTCAACAATAACGGTCACTATATTTAATCGACAATAATAAGTTAAGCGAAATTGAAGAAACTTAAACAAACCAAAAAGTTAATCAAGCAAATATTGGAAAATTGAACTCTAAATTAGTGTAATAAATTGTTTGTTATGAAAACATGGTCGTCGACTCCGGGGAATAGAAGCGAGTTTCAGTTATTGTATTCACTACAATCTATACACATTGCCTGTAAACTAACAATACACAAACATTCATATTGTTTTAAAATACTTGTTCATTGGGTAGAAAATATGCACAATTGTTTACTAAAATTCTCAAGACCTTAGACATCAAACTTTACCTACCACAATAAAATTCCTCAAATAGTAATTTAGGAGTCGCTTGGATTAGACTTAGATCTTATTAAATCTACACTGAGTAAAACCCTTAGTAATCATTGAACAAAATCCATTCCAGTCTTCAAAAAAATTAAAAACGATTATCATGACGATTATCATTCTTAATAACGTTGTATATCAATGTAAACAAACATATTATAATTTAATAAAATAAAAATGAGTAACGGAAAGAAAATTACAATCGAACAATGTTATCAAAACTTTGTCGAGCTGTTTCGATTACCTTGGATCGTTTTTGATTACAGTTTCGCTCACAAACTTCTCACATCATAGTCCATTTAAAACTTTATATTGAGCTAACTTTGTGTTACACGTTACAACGGATTCGGTTTGTTGTATGGAGTTGTGAACAACTGGGTTTTCTTTCCTATGTAACTAACCGGAGCCGGAGACCTAATTCACTTTCACTTTCCCCGGAGACCTAGTTCACTTTCCCTTCCTATCCTTTTCTTATAAGGAAATGATGGAAAAGGGAAGTGGGTTTTCCGGGGGAGGGGACGCATAGGGAGAGGAATTATCCTCTTGCTGTGCGTCTCCTCCTCCTAAGACTAAGGGTAGGCAACTCATCTGCAATTGCAGACGTCTATAGGCAGCGGTAGCTTCGCTGTTTCAGCGAGTCCAGGTGGCCGCTTGCTCCTTTGCCATATTATAATTTAAAAAACCGTTTATACAGTCTCAATTATTCGTAAAACTCGTGTGCGTTTAAATTAAGTTTAGTCTTTAGATGTACCTTTACATCAAAGAACAAAAAATACATATTTCATTATTCTTATAAGAGTCAATTCAAACGTATCACAGATTTAAGCCTCTTTGCTACTTACTTAAAAGACAATATGAGATATCATAAATGTAATAATAAGTAGTCCATTGTGTAGAGCATAATTTGTATACAAGATTTATCTGATGGTTGAATAACTCTTGTAAATTCATTATAGTGGACAATAGGCTAAGAATGAACGCGTTATCTTGAACCTTTATTAATTAATTCCCGGCAAAGGGACACTGGAATAGACTCAGCCTGATAATTTTATGCGATAAATATTTTTTAACTTTCCTTAAAAGCTTAATTTCAAGATACGAAGTTAACAACAAGGGATTAACTTTCTTAAGACTTTAATTATAAATTGTACTGTAATATTATTGAAACTAACTAACTAAATAACGCACAGAGTAGCGAGGTAAGAGGCTGCAACGTAAACAATTACTAAAGAATCACGAAAACTTTAACGTGAAAAGAAACGTCGTTTGAATAAACTTTAGTGGCTATTATTCCATTAACATTTCATTTTAGTCTGTTAAATTATTATAATATTTAACAATGGAAATTTTAGAAAATTACAAAGCACATTTCCTCTAAGTCGCAAAATAAGAATGCTATAAAAATTCATTTGCTTTAGTGAAATACGTTAATTAACATAAATAAGTGAAATTACGCCAAAATGTATAATTATACGCAGGGGTGTATTCCGGTTGGGAATTATGTTAAACAGCCGCTCTCCGGACGTAAAAGAACGAGTAAAAAGAAAAAAAGTGTCCGAGATAAATTAACGCTTTATAAAGTGCATGAAGAGATGAAAATGTATTTTTAGAGAAAATTTTGTCCGTTATGAAAAGACAACAAGGAAAAGAATTTAAAAAATATAAAACGTACGAATATGATAAATGGAATGGTACAAGTAAGCTTTACTATACAAACTAATTCGGTTTAAATATTTGCTTGAATTTTGTAAATGCTTTTGCTCCTTATACCTATAAGGTATTTTATGTGTGTTGAATATACGAAAACTAGGAACTTAACTGCACTTCCATACTTCATAAAGTAACTCGAGTACAAAACTGCATCTTTTATGATAAAACGTGCAAATAAAGTGTGGTAAAATGTATAGAAATATTTTTTTTTAAAACGGTGCATTTGTGCGCATAAAATGTAAACTTTCATACTAAACGTTGCGAAAGTCTTGTTGTCAGGCGTCAGGTGGAAGCGTGTTATACCGCCGATGTAGTTTTTATCTTTTTTTATGAAACCGTATCATTCTCTATTTCTTTACGTGCCAGTGTTTTGTTGCTCATCATATTCAAAAGCATGTTTCATGTCGGAACTCATTATTGTATTTTCCGAGCTTTCATACACTGATAACACTTATTTTAATTTAAATATGTATTATATTTACTTACTTTACACATTTAAGCAGAAGTATTTGACTTGTTTTTTAAACTAACAGTAACATTTAAATTATACACACATATGTTCAGATTCTCAGTGTTATGTAATGTAATGTAATGTAGTTCGACCCAAGATAGACTCCATTTTCCGCAACTCCACGACTAGGGCGTATTTTGCTTGACTTGAGATTGCATCACGATGTTTTCCTTCGAGAGAGGGTCGGGTAAGAAAATCGAAAAACACATTAGCATATGGCGGGATTCGAACTCGGGACCTGCAATTTACAAGTCAAGAGTTAAACCCCTGAGCCACCGACGCTCTTAGACTTTGAGAAAACTTTGAACATTGTATATAACAGCTATACTAACAATATTTGTTAATAAAATGTGTTTAGAGTTTAATTATAGAGTCTGGTACTAGCTAAGTTATTTTTATATTCATGTCTTAAATTACAGTTTTAATGTTTAGCGAACAGCTTTTGTCTTTATTTAGATTAATCGTATCTCGTTTGTATCACATACAGTTAACAGTATAACGACATGGAATTAAGATTATTGGCTTGATACAAGACATGTGATTTCTACTTTTATTATACGTGTAAAATATCTTAATCCATTGTAAGTACCAACCTAATATACGATTTTAAACATAAAGTCAAGGCAATATTTCTTAATATAACATGCTGAATCAATTTTGATTTTTATTTACTCTTTTATTTAAAACTAGCAGTTGCTCGCGACTTCGTCCGCTTGGAATTAAAAAATATAGCCTATGTGACTCGGGAATAATGTAGCTTTCTATGAGTGAAAGAATTTTTGAAATCGGCCGGGTAGTTCTTGAGTTATTTCGATACATACAAAAATACAAAAAATCAAAAATACAAAGTTTCTCTTTTTATAATATTAGTATAGAAGTATAGATGAAGTTGAACAACATGAAAAAACATCTTTTAAATCAACAGCTTATGTTTTATAGCTTTGTTAAACCATCGCTAATATATAATTTATTCCGTAATTTATAACATACATTTTCAAATACAAGCAAAGCTAATTGGTTGTTTTCACATAAGTATTATCTCGTCAATTTCAATAAGGATTCTGTAAACAATATTAATTATAAAGCATCAAAGACCTCCCTTGACTTTACCCTTCGCCTCAAGATATATGAAAATACTCTCAAATACATTTTCAATGTCAAAATACTAATTTAATGAACGAAAGAAACTTCAACACCTCAATAACAAGATTAAAATTAATATTACACGTTGCTATAACCGATTCAACGTCGTATGACACTTAATTAAGAAACTTTATAACCTACAATCTTGACTTTTGGTTTCAGCAGCTTTGTTATGTACGAAGTATGAAGACGATTTTAATTACTTAACCTAAAATATTTATACTATGATTATAAGCCCATTATTATATAGAATCTTCTAATCTTTGTAAATGTCTTAATAACGTAGTTAATGATAACCGTGATTAACGATTGTAAATTCAATTAAAAATAACGAAACGATTAACCCTTCAGTCCATCAATGTGAGGTCAAAGATCGTTTAATTTTTGTAAAAATTCAAAGGTTATCAAATGCAAAAATTAAACTTAAATAAAGCCCATTTTGTAAATACACAAAAACATTACGTAAAGAACAAACAGTCTGGAAGTCTTAAGACATGTTTTAAATTCTCTGTTTTCTAGTCCGTATTTCCTGTAGTATTTGTTTGCATTAAGTGTTGCAGGAAAGGTAATTTTCTCAAGAACACAAAATAAAAAACTTTCAAGAGATCTGGGAAAGGAAATTTAACTGCAGTTGGTAATTAAATAAATTCCATTTCACGTTTTGCCGCAGGTAAAAATTGCTATCACCTTTCCACGAAACAAAAATAAGGACAATGTTAAGTACACGTTTTGAATTTTCTTTGTTTTTTATGTATGGTTTATCAATTCCATTTGCCTTTATGCCTTCTTAAGTTCAGTTTAATTATTATTATTTTTCTTTACTTCTTTTTAAATCTATTTAGAGTATTTTTTGTGTTCAAATATGCAATATTGAACCAAATATTGATTGTCAAATTCTAGTCTCCGAAGGGCTTACCGTAAGCTGTGTTTGGCGCATTAATTAAAGGTTTGGACGGACTCGTTAAGAGTTATTGAATAAATTGATCCGAGTGATTAATTGACTATTAATTACGTTATCGCTTAGCACCTGCGTTTGCTTTATTTAATTTATATCTTGAGTTGTTCTACGATTATGAGTAGCATTATTTTATGGTACGAGGCACAAACACAAACGACGCACTTGGCCAATCTCACCTACAGCCATCGGTACTGAGTTAAATTCAGTAATTTTGGAATATTCTGTCATAGAACAAACAACTCCTTTATCAACCATAGTCTTATTTTTGAATATCCGTTTTCTTTCTTTAATAGTAGAAAAAAAGTATTGTTTTTTAATTAAATATGATAGGTAGGGAAGGGAAGAGGTTCCTCTCTCTTGTCATTCGTATTGACAGGGGTCAACAGATTTCCGATTTGATGGAAAGCGTTTTATCGACTCAACTTCGTTTAACCGGATTTTATAATTTGACGAATTAAAAAGTATATTGTTCATAAATTATTTTAGATTATACTATACTACGCTTCCCTTACATGACAAAGTTTAATAGAATGTAATAAAATATTTTAAATTCTGAGACACTATTTGTTTCAAAATTAATTAATATTATGAATAAATCACACAAAATCCGAAGAATACTTAAAACTGTCTCTTTGTAAGCGCTTCACAAACACGACTAACAAACATAATTACAATCCTACCGTTTTCTTATTTACGAGAATAAAGTGGTTATCAGTACTTCAAAGGGAAATAACTCGTAAAACTTTTTAACAACGAAAGAGGTTTTAATCTGCCACAGAATTTCGTTCTTAAAAAAGTTATGTCGATCATATTTGATGGAGAATTGTGGTGGTAGGTAAAGTTACCGTGACTTTTAAGTATTTGGCTCATTAGATTATCAATCAACAGCCGACTGGGATTGATTAAATAGTGATGACTGTACAGGTCTTGAGATTAATGCTCAACGCCGTATACGCAAACGTTTTGACGAACAAACTAAGCTTATAATATATGTATGGCAATGTGTTTGTTTATATTAACTTCGCGATATGATGAATTGACTTTTCAATTTACGTTTGCCTCTTCATAAATTCTAATCCGCATCATTTACAAAGAATCATTACTTTACAATTATTGATACCTAATGCCTATATGGCTATTCTAAAGAAGAAAATAGAATGATTGTATGTACATAAATATTTAAATCTTTGTCACAAAAAATCTATAATTGGACACCCGTTAATTAAAAATGTCGGAACTCAATGCCCCGCGGTCAAATCACAAATCGCATTTTGTAACAGCTTTTGTAAAAAGTACAAAACGAGAATCGTGATAACAGTCCTATGAATATTGATGAATATTTAACTACTCGTAATTCGTACTTTTTATAAAGTTTTAAGTACTAGTTTTTCACTTCTTAAGAAGATTTACATTTCTACAATCTGTTTGATAATATGATTTGCGAAAATCAGTGTCTTTCAACATTTTACATTTTTCGGGTCGATTTAACGCACAGCTTAACCTTCTGAAAGCTACTAAACAGTCATAAGCATGATCCAAGCACGCCCCTGTTACAAGCAATAACATTAATATGGTAATATGACGATCAGTGAGATGAAAACAGGGTTAAAAATGCAGATTACAAAGACGCGAGAAACGACGTGGCGTCAATGTGTTTGATAATACCACAAAACACTCATTCGCATAATTTTTCGATTATGTTATGATTCAACGATCATGTCTCGCTCGTGTACTATGAAACATTTAGTATAACAACCAGTTGCAATCGTTATAACCTCATTTGCCTCCTACATTGCGATTTTAACCTTTCATTTGTTTAGATTTTATTACTCCGAATATGTTGCTCGAGTTTTTATAGACTGATAACGATATACAATATGTTCGCATGAATTATTAATATCACTGATAATACCAAAATTACTATAAAAAGGAAAATAACACCATTTAACATTTACCTCTCGTCATCACGATTGAAAAGCTTCGAAAGCGATATCTGATGGAATAAAGCTGATTTTTCCTGACTCGACTTTTAATTCCGTACGACAGAAATGAAGTGACTTTTTTTATTTCTAGAAAATGCATTGAGACTTAAAAATATATCTCGTAAAGGAAGAAATTATGAACTTGCAGGCAAAACAATAATTATTATGCGTAGTTACATCAGTCCCGGAAAGAAAAAGAAATACTCCACTATTTGATTATTTTTTTACGTCTTATGGTATGGCAGGGTCTGACGGGAATAAATAAAATAACAGAATATTAAATAATAATTAACTGACTATGCGGTTTTACAGTTTAATTCAATATAAGTCAATATATCTCAGAATATAAACGAATATCACGATACGACGCTTAAAGAATTCCGGAAAATGCATTTTCTTTTGAAACCCACCAACGTCAACGCGACTCGCTCTGATATCACAAAGAAATCTTGAGTCAATATTACAATGCAATATGACATGCATTTATGTATGTGTTGTTTAACAAATTAAGTTAAAAAATATTCTGGTTTACTTGATCAAATTATAACAGTCTAATTTTCTTAATCGAAATCTACTGCAAGATTACTATGAAATATGAAATAAAAAGAAAAAGGTCATTTTACAAAAAAATAAAGAATTAATACAGACCTCAAATAATATTTATCTAAACATTTTATAACAAAAGATAACGGTGTAGTATTTTGTGCAAAAGACGGATGTCTTACGAAGATAACGACAAAAATAAAATGCAAAAGACAAGCTTGTGCGACGAGCGAAAACTGTGATATCTTTCCAACTAAGACAACAACGGCAGATTAAAAATTATTTTAATAAAAAGGAACTAACAGATAATTAAAATAACAACTGACTGTCGTAGCCTTATTAAACTTAACTAAAGATGAATCTTTCTTATTTTTATTTAAATTCAGCAAGAAAGAAACATCAATAAACGTGAATTTGGCCTAAATTTCCTCTTTTTTTGTCTGAATTTAGTGTAAATTCATGAGCTCATCAGTATAATAAGTCGATAAAGATCGGGAGCAATGCTACTGAAGCTATCTTAACGTATATTTAAACTTATTGCCTTTTTTACTTTAAATTACATTTCATTTGCAGTCTTTTTATTCGTAAAATAATATTAAACGGTACGTTAAGTTAATAGTGGACTACAAATAGCAGTCAGTTTATTTAATTTTAATATTTTCAGAATCAATATAAAGCGGAATTGATAAATTGTAACTTAATGTAGGTCTATACGTCTATTTAAACTTCCATCTGACCCGATAAATAAGTATACTAATTTAATTTCGAAATAAGAGGAACATCCAGTGGTGGCGTTGAATGAAATTGAAACAAATTGAAATTGGAAATTAAATAATAAGAATAATATGTGAAACAAAAGTAAATATTTTAATTATTTACTTTTAAATTATCAGTCTGTATAACTATCAGTAGCAAGGTAATGCAGGGTCCGAACAAATCGCTCCTTATTAATATAATATCGGCCACTTACACTAAACAAAAGAAATCACTTAGAGGCCTCTCTTCAAGTCTCACTATTTCGCAACTAGCGATTAATATCATAAAAAAAATAACTTTATTCCAATGAATACAGACGTACGTCAGACCAAAGCAGAAAAATATGCCTTTCCCAGATACACCCACTTCTGACAGGGTTATTGTTGGGGAAGAAAACATGCCGTTCAAGGCAACTTTGCGTACCGCGCGATTGTCTTATACAATAAATTTTTCCTCACCGACCTTATTTTTATGACAGGGTTCAAGTTTAAAAATATATTTTATATTTAAATAGCACTATCACAATAGATACGTTTTCAAGATCCTATTTAGCTGTCCAATATGGATTTGCTATGATGTAGTGAAGAAACAAAAATCGTGTCGAACTTTAAGCCAGCAGTTTAGATCGGCAAAATTTGGTTTCGAATCAAAACTAATTTCTATATGTTTTTACAATTTCCTTTATATATTTCATACTTTGAGTATGGTACTTTCGATAAAATCTATCCTGTAAATAAAACGAGAAAATAAAGTTCGTAAGAAACACCCGTGAGAGTTCGTAGACACTACGTCGTTAACTTAAATTGGTTAGAAATATAAACAAGGCAATAAATACAATTATTTTAAAAAAAAATATAGTAATTGGTAATATTTTTATGTGGAAAACTTGTTTTTTATTTCAATTTATTTTTATAGCCAATTTTCAATTGATCATAAGAGAAAGCTTTAGTTTTTTTTATACAATGGTTACACTTAAAGGATTAAGAAACGACTGAAATTACAAGAAATAATATACAATACTAGAACACACTAATTTAATCAGAATAAAAGTGAAGGGATACAATCAATACAACTGATTTATTATTGTCGGACAAGCAGCTATAAATCAACGGCAGGCGTGGCGCTGCGTACGCACAATTAGACCGCGTCTTAACGTAAAAAACTTATGATTATTTCCTATTTAACCCTTCATTAGAACACATACGAGATTAATTACATTAAATGAGCATGTAACAGACGAGCAGTACTGCTATTTATCATGTCTTTGGAAACAATTTTCGAATTACTTTTCCATAGTCAGGACACGTGGTATTCCTTTGAGCTGAAGCAGGTTGTAATTAAAAATGCTTACTAAGGCATTTATAACTAAGAGAATTTAAATTAAACAGTATTTGAATCTAAGGAAAGAGATAAAATTCAGTAATTTTTTGGAGTATTTTTTCCGAGTAAACAATGACTGTATGAAATATCACGACCGGTAAATATAGTCTACAGAGATGTCGGTAGTAATAAATTAATTGTAATCTTTTTACCGCAGCTATATCTAGATTTTGAGATAATTTCGTCTTTGTTAATAGTGCTGAATGTAGTGTGACGCATAGTATGTGACTGAATCATTTTGTAAAACGTTTATTTATTTTGTAAGGCGGCTTAACAATGCCTCATATTCTATGTGCTTGTCTTTTGTGTTAGTCTTCTAGGATATATATATGTAGTACAAACGGGAATAAGAGAAAATGCTAAAGTAAATTTGATTCATATAGATTAAAACTTAGGTAAGCTCGGCTATTTAAATACTTAAGTAATAAATCAATTTATTACACTACTAGCTGTTGTGCGCGATTTCATCCGTGTGGAATTAAATAATATACTTAGCCTTTGTTATTCGGGGATAATGTAGTTTTCGAATGGTGAACGAATTTTTGAAATCGGTCCAGTAGTTTTTGAATTATTTCAATACATACAAAAATTCAAAAATTCTCTCTTTATAATATTAGTATAGATGTCAAACTATTTATAATTTATTAAAACTTTAACAATTACTTGAGCGAGAAAGTTTTCAACTGGCGTAAATCTCGTATATTTATTATAATCATAAAATACTTATTATACTTAGAATAGACTTAAGGTACGTGTTAAATGAAGTTGCAAATAAATCTTTTCATTTTCCCAAGTTGCCTACAATAATGGTAAAATCGTTGAAAATAACCAGTGCCGAGGAGATTACGAGACTTCGTTAGCTTAATTTTATTAGTGTGCCTAGCTAGAGGCGTCTAGGTTTCGGCCTGACCTAGTATATGAGCTTACATTTTTGTTTTTAAATTTTTTTACACTTTTTTTAGATGAGTTACGAAAATGAGGAGTGTAACTTCATATGCGAACATGACGGACAAAATGTGTGCTTATAAAAATATGTCACATTAAAAATTGTATTTTTTCTTCTAAATGGTAAAACTTTTTCCAAAAAAAAATACAAAGCTTTGAACATTTTTCACCAACAAAATAACGTACATGCGATCAGAATATGTTATATAAAACTAGCCACTTGATAGAATATCTTATTAAAACAAGGATCATATAGAGCCTTGTGCATAAAAGCAGCTGTCGCATACCCGATACAACATAAATCTCCCACGGCACCCAAGAAATTGCCTCGCATATGAGTACACGAATGAATATTTGCCAGACTATAAAACATACGCAAGGTACGAGCGATAAACTCCTTTATAATAAAACCTAAACGAAACAATTTAAGAAACACAAAAAACTTCAAATACAAGGAAATAAATTCATATTTTTATATTGAGGCATCATCTTAAGTATTATTTACCCGCCTCATTACACTAGACTCGCGTAGTATAATTAATCTTCTTAAGAAAATTTTATCACAGATGTTTAGATTGTTATGTCCAGTATTTTTATATTATGAACATCTTTCCCTATCTTTTAATTAGCTTAGGAAAATTAAATATTACAGCTTTGAAGCACACAAAGAACAAAGAACTTTTTGGACAATTCTAGAATAATGATAATAGAACTTTATGCGTTAATTTTCTGACGCCAGTTTCGTGTAGGCTGTACCCGACCCTATTTCGTTATTTAATCATAACAAATTAAATACGCTCCAATGCACTATATTTCCGTAATCCAAAAAGGTATTCAAACATGTATACCATTCATAACATTTCGTAGATTATAGCAACCACTCATCCCTGACCCGTTGTATATATTTGTTCACCAAAGCTTTAGTATACATATTTGAAATTAATAAATTATTTTCGGATTTCTTATTCCATCTGGAGATTAAAGGATTAGTTGAAAACATATTCATACAAAAGTTAAACAATTCTAACCTTAACAAATGTATAAATGAAACAGGATTATCAAAAGTTAGGTCGCCATTCCTAACATTTTATATTTGTAACACGAAATGAAAGTTTCATAAGGGCAAGCACTAATCCGTGGCTAAGAAAAGTTTTCCCGCTCGCGGCGAGCGACGAGTGGACGGAGAGCCGACTAAAGCTCGGCGATTAAGGACTTCAAACTTACGAGAATCTCACAATTTTTTCTACTTTTTTTTCTTCCAACTTTAAACTCACTTCATGCTCCAGCCAACTGCATTAAATATTTTTAACTCTGAGAGGAGTTAGGTGGAGTTGTTTATAACTAAAGCGTGTTAATATAATATCAAAACTTTGCACTTTGTTTTTAAATATAAATAGTAAAAAGTTCATTAATAATTATTCTTTTAAGCAATAAATGACCACGATTTTGATAAGTATAATTAATGTGGACTATCAATCAGTAAACTAAGAAGACTCTATGGTGAAAACGAGATGGTATTTACTTGTAATTATAATTATTCAACCCTTGTCTTAAAATTGGCATTGTTATCCAAAACCTCATTTACCCGTTCGTTTGTACGACATTCCTGGCCTGAACTTTACCCAACTATACGTTATTGTTACATCACCACATAAATATACTTCGCAAACAATGTTTGTGTCAACACATCAAAATTGTTCCAAGTTTCCGCAATCGGTTGAAGGGAACGAAGTGAAGTAAATCTTACAGAGTAATAATCAGAAATAACATACGCCACGATGCTCTTTGATCACTGCTCTCTCGTTTACTATACAGATTGTTCCTCTATTGACACGTGACTTTCTCTGTGTTTATATTTCAAGGTATTGAGAATATTTAGAAAATGCAGGTGATACCTCAGTTAAAACCCATACCTATACAGTGTATCATGTCTAAAAAAGATTTTTAATATTTTTAAAATTTGCTCGCATGTCCGTTTTTAAATGTTGCCTGGAGCGTTCCCGGACCTGACCTGATAAGAGTTATTTTATTTATTGTATTTCGAGGCATACAATGTTCGAATAACACGACAAATATTTCCATTTTAGATATTGCAAACAATTTAGTGCGATTGTTGTAATATCCGGAATTCTATTTTGTACCCAAATCCGATGCAATTCATATTTAAAATGTTGTGAGTTTCAACATTTTGCTGTAGAACTAACAAACTTCAAAATCAGTATTCTTCTTCGACTTTGATGTTATATAGATTTTAATATTTTAAATGTTACCTAAGTATATTTTTAATTGTTAGTTGGAAAATAATAATTTAATGCTCATGTTAAAAACTTAATCCGTTGAACAAAATGATAGCAAAACATTATCATTAAGTTGTTTAAAAGTTTCATCCATTTACACAAGCCGAGGCGACTAGCCATCTTTAATCTTTATAGATGTAGAGACTAAGTACATACTTAGTAAAAGCTGAAGAGACCAAGGCTCAGTACAGCATTTTTACCGAGACAGTCTCATAATAGTTATGAACGCATGTTTATAAAGTCTAATTATTCGTTAATTGAAATTATACGTAAGAAACATGTAAGAAAGGAAGAAATGAAAACTATTGACATACAAGCATATAATAAAACGTGCTTTATAAATGTATGTATTGACCAAAGATACATTTAATATTTTAGCGTGTATTTCTTAAGCGGGTGCACTGCTATCACTAGTTAGATATTACCATCGTAAACCAGCAGCAACGTGAACCCTAGTCAATTAAGATAAAGGAAATTGATTAATAATTTTGAATACTATATAAATAGATCCTCAACGTTGACTAGAGCACTGTATTGAATTTAAAATTAACCTCGTATAATACTTTTGATTGGATAAGATATACAAAAATACACGGAAAATCAATGTTTGCCATATGGAAGGTAAAGTTTTTTTTGCATTTGACATTTCTGCAAAAAAAGTAATGCGAAAGCACTGTTTAAGAAATCTTGCAAAGATTTTATAGGAAGAAATCATATAACTGAGAATTTAAAGTTTCCAATACAGCTCACGATTTCTATTGACTCTCAAGTAATTTTCTATTTCACATTGAATACGTTCTTCTATTTTCGCGGAAGTTTTATTGAAATTCCGGACTTTACATAAATGTCTGTATACAAACGATTTCGAAACACTTTAAATTATTATTAAGATGTAATAAAGGGACCAAAGAAGACATCAGCAATTTTATAATCATAGTTTTGTCAATTTTGATGATACTATGAGGTAAAACGCCCTTTTCTTGAAAGTCGGATAAAATGAATAAATATTTGTGATTAAATTATATGTAATGCGTTTTGGATTATTCCTTTTACTTTTTAACTTAACCTGGGTTATATTTTAGCATAACTAGTTACTTTTAATAGTTTTTTTTATACTTTTAAGAAGTAACGTTAAATTATCCATCTGCACGACATAAAAGTTTCCGACGGCATTTACTTGTTGCGCGTTTCTGCACATTTATCTCTTGAATTATTTAGATTTTATTTCAATAGTGTTTTAAAAAATATGCAATAAGTACCTAAATAGTAAATTCTTATGTAATAAAAGCAACGATACCAAATCAATAAGATGTTGTAAGTTGTTGAGAATCCTGATGATATTAAGATATTTGCAAGAAAAAAGAAACAATGCTATTTGTAATTTCTATAAAATAAAATATAACTAATAATTTCTCATGTTTTTAATTCATATTTCATAATAAAAATAGTTTCAAATACTTTTAAAGTTACAAAAAGTATTGACATGTGTTCATTTTTTATAACATTCTAAAAAAATAAATGCATAATATTGGTTTTTTAACTTAACTTTTAAAAAAAGTATACCAAACTAACTTACCGTAGATGCGTTGAGAGGTTTGTCGAAAGTTTGAATTTATCGCGAATTTATGAAAAAGTAAATGTAAGGTATTCACAAAAAAACTGACACTGCACTGGTTGGATTCGAGAGTTGGAGAGTTTATCGTATAGTAGCTATGTTCTCTGTGAGAACGTTTGGTCGCGCCAAACTTGTGTGACGGTTGGTTGGTGCGGCCGGCTTATATCTTGAGGCGAGATGATGCTGCGCGCATGCGTCCGCACCATTCATGTCACCATCTCAATGACCGCCTCCGCACCAATTTGGATTTTTTAACAAAAAAAAAGTTGTTTCCCATTTGCATATGGCTGAGGAAAATTTCTAACACTTTTGACAGTCATATGTACGGATTTATAATTAAAAAATCTTAGTTATCCGAATATGAAACTAAGTTTTGCTATACATAAATTTAGCTTATCGTGGGGGGAAACTAGAATTAAGTTCTAAATTTTCCTCAGCAAATGGGAAACAACTTTTTTTTGCTATTTATTACCTACATTTTATTAAATACATATGCTTTATAACAGTACTATTTATGTAAGTGACATAGTTAAAGGTTTCTAGTGTTTCGATACAATAAAAAATAATAATTAAATGACAGGAATTTGAAGAAAAGAACGTCTAGATCCAGGTGATTATTATAAGAAATGCTCCTTCGAATCTGTTACTAACTTTGGAACAACACGCTTACAATATGTGACTTTTTAACTTTTTCTCTTTGCAAAGCTGTAAGTTATCGAGAATCGCTATAAAAATGACAAACGTTCGGGTATGAACGAAACATTAAGGAGTTAAATCTTTTCAGCGCTGAACTATGAACAATGTCTTGGAAATTGCACTATAATGTATCTTATAGTAAGTGACAACTACTAAACTCTTTAGCCTTATTAGATTCTTATACTTTTTGTCCGCAATTTACTTTTTAACACGATAAAATATAGGAATAGGAACATGCATACACGCTTGGTGAATCGTCACTTCATATTACTCGTATCGTAATGATGACGCTCATGTACCACAATGATAACATAATAAAATCTGACGTAACAGCTGTGAAAAGATAAATATAAAGTAGGTTGTGCAATCTCGATTTTCTCATATAGCTAATACAGCATCTCTTACAGCGAAACTGATTCCAATTTCTCAAAAAAAAACCCAAGTTTCAAAACCTTTAACAACAAATAGTACAGGCGGCAAATAATTAGTATTTAGAAACATACCTAACTCCTTACTTAGGTATGTTCCTTAAACTTAGTATTAGATTAATAAATAGTAATTTTCTGCATAACAACGCGAATAAAACAAACAACGAAAACCCCTCGGGAAAATCCAGATTTAATTATTTTAAAATGTGTTACGATTTGAAAATTAATCATCGCAAGTTTGTTTACGAGTTATTCATTATTTGAACAATGTTAGAGGAGCTAACGTCGAAGTGCAAACATTAAACGCTTCGTCTTTACAACTCGCACGTAGCGAATGACTACCTTCATAAAGATGGAGAAATTACAACGGCCCTGTTTATCTTATTACGAATCAAAATTTAATTTGTCAGGCAACTCGACGGGTGCCATTACACGCTTCAGTAACTCCATTATTCCAATTAATTTTATACGCGTTAATCTTTCAACTTTGAAATAAATGGAAAATTGTTAAGATTATGGTTGAATGTATTTATATCGACCGCGATTTCAATAACGCTTTATAATATTGATTTTTTTGAGATTTTATAGATCAATATTGAACGTTTAGTTTAGTACATAGTAGCACTAAGTAGTATTTCAAAACAATTAAATAGTTGTTTATAGCTGATTGATTCGTTGTAATTGGAAATATTTGGTACAACTCTGATAAGTTTATCTATTCTTAATACTAACAAAATTAATTTAGTTCTGTAAACTTTATTATAGACGCTCTTTAAAAGATTATAAAAATATCTATTCGAATTTATGAATTAAAAATGTATGATACTTACAGTTTAAAATTAGCTGTGATCGCACAATATTTAAGAAATTTTAATAGTTTTATATTTGTGTTAATTTTTAAGTCACAAATTATCTTCACTTTGCAATATCGGCGCTATCTGTTCAGGTTCTATGCGTGTTGTTGAATGATGTTTTTGTGGTTTTCTAGTAACTAGTAGGCAAAATATCGATCATCAGCATTGGCAATGAACCCTCAAGGTCTTGCATCCACGTGTCGATTTCGTCTTTTGCAATCGTGTGTTGAAAATTAGTTGAAGGTTTTGTGTAAAAATTTGCAAAATCCACGCTAGGTTTGATATGTTTGTTTCCAGACTTTTCTAATATTCTGAATAATCTAGGTTTAACAGTTGCTATATAAATATCTAATGCAACATTTTTTCAACGTTGTACTAAAAATATTAGGTACAATTACGAAGTTTTTACATAGATTAACGTGCCCGGAAGATTTTTTTCGTTTTGTTGATAGCTGCATTTATACTAACTACTACTCAAACATTGATAAGATTATTTGTACAAAAAACATATTGTTAACTCAATTTTCTCCGAGAGAGTGAGAGGGATGGAAATATATACAGGTGTTTCAATTGCCGAATCACAAATGACATAAAAAAAATGAATGAAAACACTCGCAACATCAATGCGTGTTAGTCATACGCATACATAATCCTGATATGATACACTAATGGCCCAGATTAAATACAAACATTGTTTAATGCTCGTATAAGATTACGCAATAACAATGTACTAATTATACCATACCGTATTTTTTTATATTATAAAATGGCCAACGAGCAAGCGGCCACTTGGGTACGCTGAAATAGCGAAGCGACCGCTGGCCATAGACATCTTGCAATTGCAGATTCTCCTTTCCATCATTTCCTTATAAGAAAAGGATAGGAAGGGAAAGTGAACTATAATTGTGGTACTTAAAAATTGTAGTCGTTAGTTTTTATAGCACAGATGTATAAGTGTTATAATTTCATCATCATCATCAGCCTTAAAAACGAATTAATTTAATTATAATTTCATCCCGTTCCATTTTTATGAAAGCCTAAAGAAATTAGTAATAATTTAGAATAAATTAAAAATTAGTTATTCCCTCCAATGATAAGTCAAGCGCTATGGATAATCAAAAATAGCGTATCCACTTACGCCCTAAAAATTTCATGTCCCCTTGTTTCCTTTACGAGGCAAACAAGACTGTAATTAATATTTTTATTGCGGGACGACATTCGACTCATCAATATTAAAACATGCCTTGGAATTGATTTTACTTTGTCATTATTATCCATTTATAGCGATTTACTTCATGGAAATTTGTCTGTACCTTGAATAAGTAA
Source organism: Papilio dardanus tibullus (assembly GCA_013186455.1). Lineage (NCBI taxonomy): Eukaryota > Metazoa > Arthropoda > Insecta > Lepidoptera > Papilionidae > Papilio > Papilio dardanus. The sequence goes on along the minus strand of QDHC01003372.1, from coordinate 253,251 downwards.
TAAGCGAGTGGAATTTTTTTATAACGTGTACAATGCACCTATGGGCAACGATATCAAATGATATTCAAACGAATCTGCATAGTGATGCAGAATGTCGGTTCGGGAAAAAATATATTTTCACAGTTCCTGTTTAAAAAACTTTTTCCACTACCGAAGCATTTGTAAAAACCAAAGAGATATTGT
>QDHC01003372.1:233639-246199 GCA_013186455.1 Papilio dardanus tibullus | reverse complement strand
TCTGTAACTATAAGTCTTACGTTTTCTGTTACAGACTCAACTATATCTTAAGTGGTGAAAAACTGGTTGCATCAGACTTCAAAGTAATCAATCGCATATGTCACAGCTTATGTTCAGTACTGCTATTGTTTGTTTATCAAATAATAGCCAAAAGAGTTGAAAAATGTGACAACAAAATATTCTTTGACGTTAGTTTTTTAGCTGCAGTATTATTTTCTGTACATCCAGTCCATGTAGAAGCAGTTGCTGGTATTGTGGGCAGAGCTGATGTACTGGCGACTATGACTTTTCTCATATCATTTGTATTATATGATCAATCAATGAAGTACAATAAATGTACTTACATATATTTATTTACATCAGTACTTGTAGCTGGTGTTGCTATGTTGTTTAAAGAAAATGGCATTACAGTACTGGTAAGTACAATTTCAATTATTTTTTTTGTATTAAAAGTTTAATGTCTTATTTATAAAAAGTTATGTAATAAAAATAAATTACAATCGAACGTTTATAATCGAGAGTTCAAGGGACCGCCATATTTGTCCTGCTTATGGAGGTTCCTCTCTAATCCGAGTTTCTCACATATGGAGGTAGCTTGTAGGGACCAGAGAATGACTTTCTTATCTAGGTTTGACTGAAATGTTGTGTTTTACATAAAGAGTAAAAAAGTGTTTTTTCCAGGGATTTTCTATAGTTTATGATATAGTTATAAACTATGATAATTTGAAAAGGAGTAAAACAAATGATTTGAAAGGAATTTTCATGAGGATAATTGTAGTTTTGTTGTCCGGCGTTGTACTGGTATATGTTAGATATATGATAATGGGTGGTATGAAACCAGAATTTAAACCCGGTGATAATCCAGCTGCTTTTGCAAATAATACATACACTAAGGTTACTACATTTTTATATATATTTTTTATGTGCCTGAGTCTACTAAATAGATTATCTATTTTTTTTATAATTGTAAATTTTCGTAGTCAATAAATTCAAAGTGTTATAGTGAATACAAACAATTTTCTGAATTCATACAAGGTCTACTGGGTTAGTGGATAGATTTGTAACTTATTGTATAGCGTAACCAATAATTTAAATCCTGCCTTGAGGTCACTTATATTGGCTTCTTCATAACATCTCTTTCTAATGCAAAGAAATTAGTTCCGTATTTTTCCGCTAGGGTTTTTGTCGTCCTTGTCAGGTCATAATTTCATGTTTTATTTCTTTATTTAAATTTTGTTTCAGATAGCAACGTTCCATTATATTTATTTTTTAAACTTTCTCCTACTAATGTGGCCTCAATGGCTGTGCTATGATTGGTCAATGGGATGTTTACAATTAATAGAAAGTAAAATGGACTTCAGAGTTTTATTTATTATCCTAATGTATCTGTATGGAATTTTATTAATAAGAAAAATTTTAAATCGCAATGAAAGAAAATCCTCTAAAAAGTAAGGCAAGAAGACAATAATATTTACCAAAATGTATTGCATTTTTTGTTTTATTTTATTTTTAATTTTTGGCATAGATAAGATTATTAGTGATAAATAAAAATAAAAATCTACGATGATTTATATTTTCTTTTTTTTTAGGCTTATACTTGTGGCAATATCATTGTTAACAATTCCTTACCTGCCAGCTGCAAATATATTTTTTCCAGTTGGATTTGTAATCGCAGAGAGAATCTTATATTTACCTTCTGCTGGATACTGTTTACTTATATCAGTTTGTTTTCATAAAATTATTAACAATAAGAAAAAGTTCAAGGTTTGTATTGTTGCTTTACATGTGGTAATTAATGATAAAAAAATAAGATTTTATTCTATACTAATATTATAAATAGAGAAACTTCGTATTTTTTATGTATTGAAATAATTAAAAAACTACTACGCCGATTTCGAAAATTCTTTCACCGTTAGAAAGTTACGTTATCCCCAAATAACGTAGGCTTTTATATATTTTTTTACTTCCGCGCGGACGAAGTCACAAACAACAGCTAGCTACAAATAAACTTGCACGCGATAATTTTCTTATCTGATGATGTGATCGAAAAATTTTACGCCCTAAGTTGGTTTACGAAGTTCCCCCACCCTTCATTATTTGAATCACCCATATATTATTTTCCTTTCCAGCACATGGGTTATGTGTCATTTTTACTATTAATATTATTTTACGCATTTAAAACGTGCGAGAGAGCGATTGATTGGGATAATGAATACAATTTATTCATCAGTGGTTTGAAGGTTTGCCCGCAGAATGCCAAAGTTCGGTACAACGTCGCAAAAGTTGTTGACGCACGACACAACACGTCGTGGGCAATCTCGGAATATAAGGAAGCTATTAGGTAAATATTTCAACTAATTATGAATCTGGGATGGCAATTTTTTTTTCATTACTTGTATGAATTATTATTTTAATGAGTAATTTTAATAACACTTAATTACATTTATTGAATCTTAACCATCAAATTAAAACAGTATCACAAAAGGTAAAAAAATAAGCACCATTTAAAAAGTGAGCACCATGTCGTTATAAATACGTTAGTAAACGTTATCGAGTCTATAATATCTACGAATTTTGTGTGAGATGGTTTTGTTCTTGTGGTGTATTTTACGTCCGATAGGGGCGCTGTACAAATCTCATACTTTTGTTGATGACGGTACGAAGGTGCAAATCGCAAAAATTAGTGCTACTTTAAAGGGAGTAAAAGGAAATTAAAGTTTGTAATAGGATGAATAGCTGAATGGTCTATAGTTGTTAGTTTTTCACAGATTATATCCTGAATATTATCAAGCTATGAATAATTTGGCTAATCTACTTAAAAATCAGAATAAATTTACCGAAGCGGAATATTACTTCAAAAAGGCTATAAGCCTAAAGTGAGTAACATTTTTAACTCAATGTTTTTTTTTTTTAAATGGCGTTATCATTAGGCTGCGCCTAGTTCGAGGGCACTGAACACTTCGTCCTATGTATAACAGTTTGCAAATAAACTTTTTTGTTTTTAATATATTTTGATTTTATACACAGACAAGACTTCCCCGCGGCCTGGATGAACCTCGGCATTGTCCTCGCCAACCAGAAGCGGTATAACGAATCACTAAACGCATACAAAACAGCGCTACGTTACCGACGACATTATTCAGATTGCTTATACAATATGGGAAATTTGGTAAACATTTCATTGCAATCATACACAAAATGCACAATTTTCCCTAAATCTTGCCTAAATATTTCAATATTTTCTTTTGCAGTACTTGGAAGTAAAAGATACGGCGGCAGCGAGGGAGCACTGGTCGGCCGCTATATCTTACAATCCGACACACAAATTTGCATGGACTAATTTAATTGCTATGCTTGATAACACGGGTAATAACTTTAATTAATTCCCAATTTTAAGAAAGCAAAAAAAATAACACCTACTTCACATGCATCTATCACTACATTTTTTTTATTGTCATTCATATGGGGAACATAAATAAATTGTAGATTTATTTGATTTTAGGACAGACCGAAAGAGCTTTAGAAATAATACCGGAAGCACTCACACAATTACCTGAAACTCCGTCATTACTATTTGCAGTAGCTAATATTTACGGCGGGATAAATCGATTTACGGAGGCAGAAAATCTTTTTAAAAGTGCTATAAAACTATTCGCCGAACAAGTCCAAGCCGTCCACTATGCTAACCTTGGTAAGATATTGCAATCGTTAATTACTAAGGCAACGTTAACAAATTAACAGTAGTCTATTTTTATTTTCAGGTGTTTTATATCATCGTTGGAAAAAATACGACTTAGCCAAAGAAATGTACGACCGTGCGCTTCAAATTGATCCTACATTTAAAAGCGCCAAAAAAAACTTGGCGCTCCTGCACTAAATAAGTTAATTAAAAATTATTACTTTTATTTAACTACTTTTATTTCCCCGGATGGGCCTATTTTTTAATGTACTTTTTTACACTTTGGTTATCTAACGGAAAATAAATGTCTTTTTTGTCAAATTAGGAACTTTTGTTAACTGGCAACTTAAAATGTACCGCTCGTCGCATTGCAACATTATCACCGCAACTGCCGCTCTCTGATTGGTCAAATATGACGCTGTTGCTGTCAAGGTGACGGTCACATATTGTCCGACTGCCAACTGACACAATAAATAAAATAAATGTGAACCGGCGTTGGGCGTAAAGCCCGAAATTTGCTGTAAATTACAAATGAATAAAAATAAAGTAAAATGAATTTTACTCCGGAACTAACTGCTCTGCAAGGAGTTATGCTATCAGCGGATAATACCAACTCATTTTCTAAATTGACAGCCAAAGGAGGTAAGAGAAAAATATTGGAAAAACATTTAATTATAATGAAATAAACTAAGTTTTAATTATAAATTGGAGAACTACAACTCTCTCGTCTGTCGAATCCCTATTTAATTGTAATAAATTATTTTACTGCAGGTTATGAGGATGAAATTGATGAAGTTATAACATGTTTGAAACATTTCTTGTGGGAAAAAAAATATGCTAATGAGTCTGCATTAACAGAAAATGCTATCAATACGATGAGAAAATTTGCATTTTATATTATACTCAATTCTGATTTACATATTTTGGAAAGTATGGTAGAAATGGATGGTATTGATTTCCTAATTTGGACTATACCCACCGTGCCCAAGTGTTTGATGTGTGAGATGTTCTGGAATCTGTATATGGATAAATTTGTAGCTGAAATCATTGCATTCTGCTGCCCTCCACTAAGCGTTGAAGTGGCAGAAGCATTTGTAAATCATATGAAATATCTTAATCCAACAGAAAGTGCTGGTAAAGTTAAACTTGTATCAGCAGGGTGCTACAAACTCATATGCAGGCTTAACTTTTTCAATACTGATGAAAGGTTTATAAATCGTCTTTTCACTGTTTTCCAAAAGTGTGTCAAATATTTCTCTAATCCCCCCAATATTGGTAAACTAGAAGGACTAAGGCGAAATCAATTTTGTAAATACTTAGGTGAGAGCCTTTGTAAACTGTTAGTTTTGCTCCATGAATGTTTAGAAGAGTTTAATGGTATCCAAAAATATAAAGTAAGTGAAGAAGTTGATATTTACATGCTCACTTATAATGAGGAAATTATTGTAAATGAACAAGATGTTAAAACAGTTGAGAGTAACAACATGGTGTTAGAGTGCCTGCACAAGTGCCATGAGGCTCTCATGGGGAGCCTTCAGGAGCTAGTAATGAGTGTTAGTGTTGATGTGTTTTGTACATGGAGTGAATTTGAAGAAAATGGCAAAACCATGCAACAGACAATAGGAGAACTTGCATACAAATTACGTCCCAAGTTAGAGGGTGTGGTGGAACATCCTGTGGTACAGATGTTGGAACAAATCTCTTGTAAGCCTGTGGAGGCTGAAGATGTCATCGACACAACCAGCTCTGAAGATATCATTGAAAATATTAACAGTGGTGATAGATCTTTGTGGCTTCGAGCATTATTGAAAAAAGAAAATCTATGTAAAGATTTATCTTTAGTGCAAACTCTTGTTACAAACCTGGATATACTTCAAGCAGATGATTTTTGCATGTTGTATGAAATTTGCATTGAGCATATTAATAATTCTGATCTAAATTTAGAAGAAGTTAAGTTGCTAGCTATTAAAACATTTCAATATTGTGATATTAACGCAAAATATAATATAATAGACGAAACTTTTATAGACAATTGTTTCACTGATAAAATGGAAACCACAGAATTTAATGAAATGACAATAAAAATATTTAACAAAGTTATTGCTGCACCGGACACAGAGTTAACTGATATTTTAACTGTGTTTATTCAAAATCCGAAGAAAACGTTTCATAAAATATTCATTTTGGCTACTGAAAACACACAACAGGGAGAAATTATGGTCAGGATTTTGAAACATTTAGAAAAATATTCCAATTTTCATTACAATCAAGACACAGATGCATGTGCTATTACAGTAATGAAAGATGTTATTGTCGGAGAGTTGGATAGTGAAGCAAAACAAAATAATTTTACTGATTTTGTCCGATGTGTCAAAAACAATAATATTATTTCTACAACCAAGCTATTACTTTTGGTTGTTATGCCAACATTGCATAGTGGATTAGTGCATAGAAGGCATGCTCAAACTTATATTGTAATTAAAATGTTGTCTGTGGTGTTCACATTAGAAGAATTGGTGGAATACAGGGCGCCGACGTTGGCAATGTTGGCACAAGTGTTACAGCTTGAGCGCTGGAAAATGCATACATTTGACAACATCAGTCCATCATGTTTAGAATCAGGAATCAAATTGCAAACATCTTTAATGAAAACCTATCAAAACAATATACCTAGTAAGAATCTAATTGTTTTAACATTAGTACATAATACTAAATTAAATATTATAAATCGGCTTAAATAGATGAATGTTTGTTGAAGGTATCTCAAGAATAGTTGAACAGATCTCAATGAAAACACATAGGGTACTTACTAAGATTAAATTCTACGCCGACAAAGTCGCGGGCGATTGCTAGTCTTACATTATTTGAATAATTTTGTGCGTGCAAGAATTTATGTGAAATTATTATACTATTTTCAGACAAAGATAGAGTATGGTTTAAGGGTAAACTGAAAGATAACAACCCGTTAAATATGTACTACTACAGAACATTATGGGATACAACCGGTGATAATTACTTAGAAATATTAACTGGCATAAAAGTGCATGAAGCAGTTGATATAGAAAAATTAGCATTTACCTTGTCACAAGTAAGTTTCTATAATAATGGTACTGTATACATTGTGATGCAACCTACACATCGGCGAAGTAATTCAAAGGTGTGAAGTCAACCTGTACTGGGCCAGTCTGGTTAACTATGGCCTAGTGACTAGGCCCTTGTCACACCTAACTTAGGCTAGACTCGGAGCCCTTCAGTGGAGACTATATGAGCTAAAGATGGTATATAGTTATAAAAAGTATACAGTACTGTTAAGCCAGCAACATACGTTCAGTTTTAACTGTACAGTTTGATTGCAGTTCAATTTGACGTGTATACGTCAGTTTTAACTGTACAGTTCTCAGTTTTGCCTATACATGCCAATTTTAACTGCGCAGTCGAACTGTACAGTTAAAACTGCGCATCTGTAGCTGGCTTTAAGTAATAATACTGTTCAATTATAAGGGTATTTTTTTTTCAGATTCTTTGTGTTACAATTGCCAATGAATGGTATCAATTGTGGGATAGCTTGTCAACAATGAGCAGTATCTGCAAACTGAACATTTTCCACACTACATTGATCATGATAGCAAAGGCCGAGAAAGATAATCGCACTGTATCAAGTCGGGCGTGTTTATTACATTGCTTTAAAAATTTTCATCTCTTGATTAGGGTATGTATTATTTATTCAAAGTATAATCAAAACATGTTACTTATTAAATATGGCTGAAAATATACTTTTATCATAAAATATTTTAATAAAAAAAAGAAATTATGGAACTTAAATAGTTATATTTAAATTTAAAGCTATTGTTTTTTTTTATTTTATAAAGTGGCAAACAAGCAAGCGGCCACCTGAACTCCCTGAAATAGCGAAGCGATCGCTGCCCATAGACATCTACAATTGCAGATGCGTTGCCTACCCTTAATTTTCGGAGGAGGAGACGCACAGCAAGTGGATAATTCCTCTGCCTGTGCGTCCCCTCCTCCGGAAAATCCACTTCCTCTTCCCATCATTTCCTTATAGGAAAAGGATAGGAAGGGAAAGTGGTGGTTATAGTCTGTATAAATTATTATTAATATTACAGTTATATTGGTTCACAATCATAGAAATAAGGTTTCATGCTAGCATTTTCTAAAGATATGTTATTGTTTCAGTATAAATATATCCATGAACCAGTAACCGATAGCCAAGTGATTACTATTATAAATAAACTAGGAAGTATTGCGGATTTATTACAAGAATCGGATACTGAAGAATTCAATTCAATATCATTACCGCTGCTGGCTCATGCTGCAGAAGTAACGAAGGATTGTACAATTGATATACCAATTGGTAATATTAAAAACCAGCAGTTTGTTGACCTCGTACAGAAAGTATTCTCAAAGAAAACTGTCTAAAAAGATCACATTGAACTTAGTAATGTAAAATATTTTGTATAGTAAAATGAGGGTAAGATGTCGGACTGCTGCGAAGCGCTGCTGTTGGTTGGTTCTGTCAGAAAATATGTAAATCTTACATGGACCTATAAAACTATAGTAAATGGTTTAAAAGGGCACTACCAGGACCAGCTTCTATAATTTTGTTTCATTTATACCCTCCGGGTCAAAAGAGGTTTTCTGTGATTTTGCCTTCATCTCATTTACTTTTGACAAATATATGTCAGTGTAAAAGAATAAATTGTCATTTGAAGAAAAATATGGTTTTATTTTGTAATTTATGTGGTTGCGACGGAGCAACACAAACATTTGATGAGGATGAGTTTCCTAGTCATGAACAGATCTGGGGCATGGTATCAGTCTTGTTGGCGACTCTCGGTTACTGGCTTGTGTTTACTGTGAGGTAAATTGTGAGAAAGTGAAGTAGCAATTTCTTAAAGCCTTTAACTGTAGCGCTTCATTAGACCAATGCCGCGCAAAAAAACGGCCTTACGCCAAAGCAAAATCTGTTTTTATTGCGAACTCGGCCTAATGAAGCTCTAGGGTAAGAATACACAAGTTTAATATTACTTTCGCTTTGAATCTTATATCATTGCTTGATTTATGTAATACCAGGATTATAATTTCGTATTATATCGATGCCAGGATACTCACTATGTACTTTTTAAATTTTTTCTTACACTATTCGCGTAAGGAGAATCTTGAATAAAACAAAGATCTACAAAATAATTTCTTTTATTAAAATATAATATTTTTCTAATATGGCAATTTGTATAAAAATTATAATTAAATTGATCCCATCCATGCACCCTTAACTAAATATAAACGATTAATAAAATCAAGTAATTGATTTAACATTAAAAATAAATCAGTACAGAACTTAAAATGTATTATTTAAAAAACGAATTTTTTCTTCAGGTAAAAATTTTCCTGTATCTTGAAGCATATATTTTTGTTGGTCCTCAACGTGACCTTTCTTCAGAAGGTAGACCAAAATAAACTGATATGGAAAAACGGGTACATTGTGGTGGAAGAAAAATCGAAGCTTCACTCGTTCTATTATTTTCATATCGACAAAACAGAAATCGGCGGAACAACAGCTGCCCGGGGTCCTGACAAAATAAACCTTTTATTTTGCAAAAAAATAACAAAAACAATCTGATGATCAACAATTTGGTTACTAAGTAAAAACAATTTTTAAGCTCAAGTATTTCATTTCTTTTTGACAAAATAATAGAAAAGAACTTTTATAACTGACTCGCTGTTGTGCGCGAATTAAATAATATAGCCTATGTTACTCGGGGGTAGTGTAGCTTTCTAATAGTGAAAGAATTTTTAAATCGGTCTAGTAGTTCTTGAGTTATTTCAATACATACAAAAATACCAAGTTTCTCTCTTTATAATATTAAGTATGGAAATATTAAAACACAACCTAGATGTAAGGTAGATCCAAATGCACATTGAAACAATACTAGTGTAAATTTACAAAAAATGTAGTTACCTTGGATCATATGTTAATGTTTTCGCTTTAAGAGATTTGAAGATCATCTGGTAGTATTGTCTATACTTTTTCCTCATGATGAGAACAATCTGTTTCCCCTGGAAGGGGTAGGCGGCGTGCGGCGCGCGCAGCTCCAGCTGCCAGTGCACCGCCGCCTTCGCCACCTCCACGTGCGTCGCCTCTAGTTCCACTATTTTAGGATGCTTCAACCATTCATACATGTCTTCCTAAAATAAATTTCCTACATTTTGATACATTTCAACAATTTAGAGATTAAAAATTTGTTATCTTTATCCTTACATAGTATAAAACAATAACGCTTTTTTATGTTTGTCCCTATATGCTTCAATCTTTTAAACTACGCAACGGATTTTGATGCGGTTTTTTTAATAAATCGAGTGATTCATAAGGAAGATTTTCATGTATAATACACACAATATAGTAGAGCAACACTGATTATTTAGGGGTTTTTAATATGATGTCGTAAATTAACACAATTTTAGGCGCTTACATTGCAAACGCTGCAGTATTTAGTATCAGCATTAACCCGTGCGAAGCCGGGGCGGGTCGCTAGTGTAATATAAACTTTGATTTTAATTAGAGATATGTATTGAGTATAATTAGTATAAAACTCTTTACTTACACGTAGGAATTTCTTGCAACGGAAACTGTCATATATGAAACTAACATGTAGCAACCATTTGCCGGTGGCGAGGGAGCACACCATCATTCCTGTGAATGTATCATTTGGCAACATTGATATAAAATGTGTTGCCATCATCTCCATCTTTGTATTCTCCGCAACGACGCCACCTAACTCGTTGATCATCGCAACTATTCTGTCACGATCCTGTAAGAACACTTTAACTATGTTTTAACTCCGAATATAATAATACAAAAAGTCTTTTACAAATATAGTAATTCCTATCATATAGCAAAAATAGAGATAATATAGCGACTTTCAGAGGATTAAATTTTTCGCGAGTATGTTTGTTTTTATATACAAGTCAAATTTATACTCACATGAATAAACTCGGACAACATAAACACTTTTTTGTCGCAGGCACAAATCAAATTCTGTTTCATTTTCCATGAATCTTCTGAAGTACCACTCGGAGAGTTATAGTCGCTATCTGATTTAACATAAAAAAAAACATTATTTTTATTAGTTTAAAATTATTTCTTTTATGTTTAACTTGTTTATTAGTACACAAATGTGATAAAGAGACTTTAACTGTTTCTTAAACTAGTCTAAAACCGATACCAGACTGTAGATTTACTTAGTGTAATTTAATTGTTATTGGATTTTATGTGGACCTTTAATTTTAAATAATTATTGCATTGCATTAATTAAGATTGACTGACTCCTAAATGAGTATATGTTATCAAATTAAAGTTTTAGGCAATTTAAATAGTGTTTTAAAAATTCATAGTATAATTCACCTGATGTTGCTTCAGGAAATGTGGCCCTTATTGTGCTAGTGACGGATTTAGAGTTAATAGGAGCATAGTTATTAGATTTCTTTTTTAGCCGATAGTTGTCAATGTATTTACGAAATGGAAAGTAATTTGATGTTTTAGCTTTGCTCGTTTCAATCCAATTACGGAATGTCACCTTTTTCGGGGTACTATGCTTGCTTGAAGTGCTGAAACATAAATGTCTGTGCTTCTGTACATTTCACTGACAAAGTTTGAACCTGTATATTAAAATGATTAGTAAATGCAGAAAGTAAATTTTCCCAGCGTAAGCACAAAGATATTTCAAATAAATACATCTAATGAAGCAGTAATTAAGTACCTATGGCATTATTTTACATTGTGATATGTCTTGTTAGTATAAGCACCCCAAGAAGTGATATGCAATCTTGACTCCGACCATGCCAACATTCTATTCAAACTCACTCGCTCCCTATTTTTGAAAGAAATGATTTAAATGGACTGGATTTTGGTGTTTCTTTATCTTCCACTCTTTTGCATTCAATCTCCTGATAAATGTCTTCAATCGACCAACCGATTTGTCGACGCACAACTTTGGGCTTCCTCGTCTTTACCAATATGGGAACTGAATCAACGCAGTCCTCCCCGCTATCATATGTTGATCTTACAACTTTAAAATGAGCATCTTTCAAATGTTCCAAGTAAACTAATTTTTCGGTGTGTATTTCATGACACAACGGGCAAACGTAATGCTGTAATTTTACATTTGTTGTACATCTATTTACATGAATAACATAATCATCATAATTATCGTATTTCAGTTCACAGAGTACACATTGTACGTTAACATGGGTCGGCTGAATGTTGGACCATGTACTGTTGAGAGGTGTGACGGGAGGGCTGCTGTCGGTGGCGACGAGTGTCTCATCGCTGCCAGATCCGATCTCGGAGCCGGTGCCCGATTGCTGCAATTCATTCCGTTCAATGGTACAAGTGACATTGCATGTGTGTGCTCCAAAGTGGTTGTACGATTGGTTACAATATACACACTTCACCGAGTCCACGTCACTGTCAGTTTCATCACTGATTTCATCTATTGTCTTCAAGTGTGCATCATAGTTATAGTCTCTTGCGTTATTTTGATTGTTTCCGCCTTCCACTAATCCATTATCGGAATGTATATGAAATTCTTGATTATAAAACTCTCCAAAATTTGTATCGAGAGGCTTTTCCATTTGTTCTTCTAAAACAAAAGTCATGTTTATAAATTGCAGTTTATAAAATTTAAAAATTTGAAATACTAAATATGTACCGGGACATTTATGAAGTAGAGTATTTGTTCTTTCACATTGAAGCTTAAACAAATATGCAGTGCTTAAATTTTCCACACAAGTTGTGCACACTCTGTCTGATAAACCATCACCTTCGTGTATCTGAAACAGAATATGTTGTCAAACCTGGATTAGC
>QDHC01003372.1:221680-233458 GCA_013186455.1 Papilio dardanus tibullus | reverse complement strand
GCTAAATGACGCTTAGCCGCTATTGGCCATCGTGAGAACAGATAACTATTTTGTACAAAGACAGTGTCTATGGTATGAAACATCCTATATTTTGTACCAGGCCATAAAATCTCAAAAAAACTCGTATTTTGCGCCATAATATCTCTAAAAAAATCCTTATTTTGCTAATTCGTTTTTTCTTATTTTATTCCTGAGCGGACAAATCTCTAATTTTTTTATTTGCTTAATGGATTGGCTCACAAAAATAGTTTTTAAGTAACTGTAATATGTTTATCTTAAACTTAAATAAATTATCTAACTTGAAGATAACTTATAGACTGACTGATCAAATAGAAAAAAATAGTCATCTTAAATTATATAAAATTAAAAGCCTAAAAATTCTATTGCGGTCCATTGCAACAGTTATGGTCCCGCCCTAGGGTATAAAAATGGGCCAACCTGAGATATTTAAAAAAAAACTTTTCATTACGATGCTATTGAGCTACCATAATTTAGTTTCACTTTTGCTCACATTTTGGTATGATGATGATAATGATTTATTATTTAAAACAAGTCGGTCTTGACTAGCAAAGTACAGTATACTTCCTACACTATGAAAATCCAAAATGGAAATATTATTATAAATACGAAAGTTATGATGTATGGATGGATGGATGTTTGAAGCTGTCTCCGAAACGGCTAAACGGATCTTGGTGAAACTTTGTATGGATCTTAGCAGGTGGGATCGTGGTCAAACGCTAGTTTATACGTAATAAAAAAAAAAGATTTTGAAAATAGCCTGGATGAATACATAGGATACTTACTATGTTATTTTTAGTTTCGCACAGACGGAGTCACGGGTGACAACTAGTCATGAATATTTAATTTAAAAGAAAGTAAAAAAATGTAAACTACATAACATAAAATAAATAAACTGTAAACTACATAAACAGTTGTAGTTCAACATCGTCTAAACTAATTTCGGGAGGCATCATTTCACAATAAATTGGAAAATAATATGAATTTTTACTGTTATAAAACACTTTTACCGCAATAAATCTAAGTATAATAACTAATGATAATAACAAATAAAACCAGAAACAGCATTGGTTTTCGTTGCTTTTATCTAACTAAAACTTATCTGTATGGGCATTATTGGCTGGACCATATACAGATATGGTCTAGCCCATAATGCTAATAATGCACTATTCTATTATGGTCCATACAGATGGACCATAATAGAATAGTGCTGTGGCCACAACTGTCGTCCATACAAACTTTGAGACAGTCATCGTTCAAAGTATTTTAAACCTGAAGATAATTATAACAGTTGTAATTTCTAATGTACAACAGTTGTAATGTCTTTTAACGGATATATTGATAACACACCACTTACAATTTGAAAAAAATACCAAATATCAAGATTTTAAAGAAGGTGTTCTTAACAAAAATGATAAGAAACTAAATTTATACTATAATTTAAAAATTATAGGTAAGCTTCGCGCCCGCTACCTTTAGATCAGCCGTCACACTTTTAATTAATATTTTCTGTGAGTAATTTAAATGTGAAATGTTAGCTTATAAGTTGTAGCTTATGTTTCAGTCGCTTACTTTCAATAACTTTTACAAGAGCTGCATTAAATGTGTTTTAACTTTAACTGAGCGGTAACTATATGCTGGGAGAAGACTATCAAATCTACCCTGGCATTTTACATAAAAAGAAGTCGGTTAAAAAAGAAAACATCGACAATGACACTGTCATTTGTCATGTCATTGACAAGTCGTAAGGCCATAAAATCTAAAAAAAAAAATGACAAGTCGTAAGGCCATAAAATCTCAAAAAAAAATATGACAAGTCGTAATGCCAGTGATGACAAACATTTTAATGTTTATAAAATTAATTTATTTATTCAATTTTATAAATTGATATTCTTTATTGCTATTAAGTATTAAGATTTGTGTGTGCGCGTACAAGTGAACAAACATAAAAGCATTTAACCTACAATCAACATAAAAATGTAACATCTATAAAACTTATATCCGTGCAGATGAATAGACCTGTAATTTCCATAATGTGAAGAAAATATGATTTATAAGTCGAAACATTAAATAAATATAAAGGATACATTATAATGGAATAAAAAAAAGTACATACTGTGCCGGCTTTCCGTAAGAAAAAGCCAGGTAGATGATTGTAATTTTCACGGTCATACGATCGTCAAGAGTTGACTAATGTAATATCTTCTTAATGTAAACGTATATTTTACTTAATAAAGTTAATACTATATTCTCATGTTAACAATGGAGCCACAACTTCACACAAATTCCACATTATACAATAAGCATTTTCCTTCTTTTGGAGAACCAAAAATTGTTGGCTTTATTGGTTACGAAAATATTATGTATGCTAGAACTATAGAAGATAAAGAAGTCAAATTAGATTTGAATTTTCTAAGGGACAAAGCTGTACTTAAGACACAGTTCTTAGATGTTAAGTTAAATAACCTTTTAAAATTTTTGTTAGAGAATGAAACTCGGTTGAATTTATGCTTAAATTATGTGATAGATAAAGCACAGTTTTTCTGCTATAGAGGGTTGTTGACTTGCATTGCGTGTACTCCATATGAAAAAAAGGAGGGATGGAAGCTGGTCGCAATTCTTTTTAAAGGCAACATATATCTATGTCTGAGAGAAACAGAAGAGAAGCAGAAACAGAAACAAAATTTTACAGAAGATGACCAAAAGTTTACATCATGGGGTTATAAATTTGAGCAATACATTTTATCGGGTAGCTTTACAATTATACTTCTTTGAATTAAAAGCTTACTAATAACTAATAGGTTTCAAATTACATCTTAAAAATAAAAAGCATGTATCACTACTCTAAACCTATTTGCTTAAACTATGTATGATGTAGATATTCTTTGCATAAATAAAACTATGAAATTGTAATAGTTTCTTTTGTACATTTCAGAAAGTCCTCATTCTGAGCCAACACCTAACATACCTCTTGATGAAAATAAAGAATTTTCCTTAATTTTTAATACACATTTGAACAAACATAGTATAATATATGGTGCTGAAATGGATGGAATTCGATGCGACAAAACTAATGTAGAATCAGCGCCGGACATAAAAAATGGGAAAGATGAAATTATAAACTACTTGTCCACTAAAAAGTTTATAGAATTGAAAACTCACAGACATATTGAATTTCCCCGCCAAGAAAGAAACTTTAGGTAATATTTTTACATTATGACAGTTTAAGAAAGTAAAAAAAATCTTATCACAAATACTTGCAAGAAAGTTTTCATAACATCATGAACAAAATTGCTCCACAATCATACAAATTTTCGTTATAAGCACTTTAATCCCAATCTATCCTGCACATTGTATTGTTATTTTTTTCTACATTATTATAAAAAATTATGTTAAAAAGTAATACTACTTTGTATTTTTTTTGTAAAATCCAAATGTGCAATTACATTATTGAATTCATTCAAATTAAACATTTTGCATAACTTATTATTTTACAGATTGTTTAAAACAAAAAGATGGTGGTGTCAGTCATTTCTTGCTGGTGTTGATACAATCCTATGTGGCTTTAGAAACGATGAGGGTATTGTTGAAGAATTAAAAGTATATCAAGTACACGATCTGCCAAACATGTCAAAGGTGTGAATAATGGACTGGGTTAATTTTTAATCTACAAAGATTGAATTAAAAACGTAGTAAGCCACCGGTGTTCTTCCAGGGTATATTCTACAACTGTGCCAAATTTTATCTAGATCCATTAAGCCATTCCGGTGATACCTTCTAAAATCAATCTATCATTCATTTAAACTTTCCCTTTTATAATGTCAATATATGATAGTGATTCTATGGAATATTTGTCAGGTAACAATTTAACAAACATAAATTAATTATATTGTCCTTATTTCTATATGTGAAAGATTTTTTATGTAAATGTTTAATTTTTGCAGAATTTCTGGAATCCAAACATCTGTTTTAATTTCTTAGACGCCTTTTTGAGTCACGTTAAAAGTTGTTTAACGCGGGAAATACAACGGAAATATGGAGAAAGGGGATTAAATAAAATACATTCGCTGCCGTTGATGAGTTTGCATTTTGAATGGAAGCCTCATTCCCCGGTCCGGCTCACACACAATTACGTGCATGAAGATGATCCGATATTGCCGAGTTGGTTTACTGAAAATTTTATGACTTTTAGATATGAATAACGATTATTCGCTGGATTACGGTCTAAGAATAATATAATTTTGTATTTCAGTAAATATATTCCGCCTTTTATCTCCATTTATAACAAACTAAATAATTTGAGCATGTATATCATTGTACAATAAATAATTTTATTTATGTACAGACTGTTTCGACTCTCTTTAGGGACAAGGGCAGGATGGGGACATAATGATTAAGTATTAACTTAGATTTCAATTATTTTACCAATTTTCGTCCACAAAATATGCTCTCGACTTAGTATGTAAGTGGTAATTTTTAGTTATAATAATATATTTTAAGGAAAGATTTTGTAAAATTGATTATACTTTATTGTTAACAAAATATAAAATTTAATCAATAGATGTGTTGTTTTATTCCAAACCAATGCATTAACAATACCACAAAAGCAATATCAGAGCTTTGTAAGGCGTCGTTTAACGAACCTAAGTCTAACCTAATCAAACCTCATTCGTCATAGGCCGCTATTCAAACGCTAAGGATTTTTTTTAAATATTTGTTTCTGTCATTTTCATTCTCATCGACAGAATGAAACTGCATGTAAATAATTAATAAACGCAACGCCATCTGCCGACATTCGATGGAGGCAGTTTCTCTAGTTTTCCTATTGCAGAATATGATTATTTTTTAACCGCAGTTTTTGTTAATCTAATCGCCGTCGGTATTATCTTTATTGGCATAAAAATAAATTGATAATTTAAAGATAACACATTACTAATGTGTAGGTCACAAACGATGCTGGCCTTGGTTTATGGACATTGAAAGTGATAGGGGTATAGTCTGTGTCATGTATTTTCTGTATTCATTTAAAACTGTTAAGTTATTTAAAATTGGTATCAATTACATTATTCATATTTGAAAATATCTGCGGTTTTTTGTACACTGTGGGATTCCCACTTGCATTCTTTTTACACATTGAAATCGAAGGTAGATATGCCCTCGTTTCCTAGGTTTAAATAATAAAATGATAAGACAAATACTATGGTACCATTTATTATCACTGCATAGCAAATGGTGTAAATCAACATCCATAAGACTAATCAACAACATGGATATTTTTACCTAAAATATAATCATTAAATCTATTTTTATTGTAACACATTAAAAAAGAAAAAAACAATAATATTAACGGAACAACATAATTGTTATAAAATGTACATGTCATGAAATCATATATCTATTATCAAAATTAAAAAAGTATTTACATAACAATTGTTTAATTTTTCGTAAATCTCCATCATATGACTGATAATTGTATTCAATATGTATCTGATATAAATGAAAACGTATCTTATCTGGGTCTTTATTGATAATAGTCAATGTGGACAAATCGGCGTGAACTGGCAACATTACAAAGTTAACAATTTCTTAACTTGTCCTGTTAAAAAACATTTTCCTAAATCTACTGATACCAGCCATCGTAACAATAAAATTCACTTACAAATAATAGTTTTTACAACAAAGACAATAACAAAGTACTGGTTTATTATTATTGATATATAATATGGCTATTTTACATACAGACCGTTGTCTTTGACACGCGGTATATTAAAATTAAAAACAAAAATATAAACGCTATAATAAAAATATGTTTACAGTTTAGTTTTTAAACTAACACTGTTCACAGTAAATATAAATAAATTCAAGAACGCACAATTATGATAGCATTGCTTCGCAAAAAATACATAATATGTATATAAAAAAATTGTTTTAAACAATAACGCGGATTGTATTTCCAGAATAAGCATAAAGTGGATAAGACACAAGTTCAGAAATATATATATCTATAAAAACTCATTAAAAATGGTCGTTCGGATGCAACTGTATACAACTGATGCGCTCAGAGTATAAGTGCCTACAAGTGTCCACTGATCTAACTAATTCTCGTATCGAATATTAAATATACATAGATATATCCATAATTTTCTCATCTTAACTACAAATCATTCGCACGAAGAACAAGTAACAGGAAAGCATGCATTACTCAAATTATATTAAGTGATTTTAAATCTTTATTACGTTGCGAAAAACATATAAAAATGTGTATATTGTTCATTATAGAAATTAGATTTATGACAATATTTATAAAATAGTGATGAAAAGTTAGTTAATAACTAGCGATCTAGATATTTTAAGCTGGCAATGGAAAATTATTAAATTCGATTATGTTAAAACATGCTTAACTTTTAGGCCTAACAATTTTAATGTTAAATTTTGAAATGAATAAAATATTTGGTATGTACATGATTGCACAAAATTAGACGTATGATGGATGTTACGAACGCGTTTATTATGTAAGATATAATGTGGAATAAAAAAGAATATATTTACACTAATAACTATAACAATGTACATTTACAATAATTAGGTACAAATGTTTTGGTTGGTTGCACCAAATCGCAATAATATTACCGCTTCACGGATGATCCACTGCGTATACCACGTGACCAATATCTTTTCAAAATCAATTTCTCGATGAAAAAATCTACAAAGTTAACAGTCTTCGGTTTCACTTATATAAATGTATGCAATATCCCTGTGACATGTGTTTTGTACTAGTGCTGTAAGATTTGTAACCCTTTTAAACATGTTACCGTATCCAAATGTTTAGGCACATTACACACAAAATTAATTACGAGTGGTTGAAAAAAATCGACATATAAAAAAATATTTAAGAAATATCCGGACCATTTAAATTTAAAAAAGGCAAAAAAGACACAGACTAATTAAGAACCTCCTTCTTTTGGAAGTAGGTTAAAAATAAAAAAATATTTTTTTTGGTTCCATCCACCAGAATTTAAAGCATAAATATATTGACGAAGTCACATTGTTAAGTTTCAAAATGTGGATTTTTTTAACGAACATACTTATAGTTACTCCGTTAACGGTTATTTTGTGACAATAAATAAAATTACACGTAGGAGGGAATTAGAAAATAACACCGGACGCACGAATAAAGTGTCCTCATGACAAGGTACATTCGCTCCGAAACGATTCCGTAGCGAGTATCAAAAATGTATGGAACTTATACGTCAGAAGTAAATGTCAAGTTCCAATTACTCTAGATATTCGTTATGGAATCCTTTGGGTGCGAATGCACAATCTCTAGGAGGTCTGGAATCCAATCATCCGTTAACGCGTGTAGGCGGCGGACGGCAATATTGGAATTAAGTTATTTTTTGAGGCAAAAGTGATTTCAAGTAATTACTGGGTTGAAAGGTCCAATATGAAATTAACAGAGGGCAAGTTTAATTAATCTGTTGGACTAATGACATTGAATTGTAGGCTTTAATATAATAAATATAATATTGGTCATATCAACTATTAATATAAAATATCTAATGAAATTAATCCACCTCCTAAATCTATGGACAATATTATATGTATTTTGATACCTCCTTTTGGTCGGCACTGTACCGATTGAAATATATTTCACAGACGTGTTAAATATTGTGTACATTTATGAGCACTCACAGATTCTACATTACGTTACAAGCATCATTTATTAGTTCTATGAAAAATTCTAACACTCATAAAGTGATCTACATATTTGCATTTTTTTTATTTTCTTTAAATTAGATTGATCACATATTAAAATTATACATAATAAGTCGCAGTAATACGCAACCTTAAATCGCACATAGCCCTTCGGAGAATCTGCTACTTTTGCTTTCTCTATCGCACGTATCGTGTGACAGAGATGACGCGCTACAAAGACGAATAAGCGAATCGGTTCGTTTCTAAAACCCGAAGTGCAAGATTAGTATAATCCCGCACCGTAGTTAATTATTTTAAATTTATTTTATTTTCGTCCGTTATCATTTTAAAACCACAACAAATTAATCACGAATGTGCGATCGACAATTTGTATATTTTTAATACAGAAATTGACATGTTTGGGACATATTTTAAGTTTATCTGGATTTCATTATAATGGCTTCAGTTTAGAGATAAAACATAGTACGGTCGTGCGTCGGCCTGCCGTCGGATTCTAAAATGTAATTCGTAACAAATGTATTCCATCTTCATTTGCTAAGCTCACTGCAACCATTATAACGGCACATTTTAAAAGTTCATACCACATTAAATGTAGCATTGTAAATTTAGTATATAAGAGTAAAACTCCTATGCGATAATAAAATATATTAAATCTTTGTGCTAACTTACAATAAATTCATTTATAATAAACTATATACTATGTATATCTTAAAACCAATTACGATTAGTGAGCGCGCTTGGCGCGCCGGTTGGTCTGCTCGTGCCACGTAGCTTCACCTATATCCACTTCATGGAATTCTTTACTTATGTATTATTTCACAATTCAAATTGATTGCATCACCCTATATATAAAGTACATATCAAAATTTCGATGTCATTCAATTGTATGAAAAGTTAATATTGTCATGATGTACATTAGATATCAATTTAATTTCACAAAATCTCATATAACGTTAAAAAAGACTTAAAATTGACGAAGAAATTTAATTAAATTAGTCAAAATGAGTAAAATGTTATGGCAATATTAAGAAATAAGTTGAATGAAGACATCGACAATGTAAGAGGTTCCACACTAGTCGATTATCACAATAATACGGTGCATTACATTGACTCGGGTGTTAGGGAGTGCGCGAGCCATATTTTACGTTATATTTTACGTTTAATCTATGATACACAAATTTACAAATAAATGTTGACCTTCACTGAAGGCATGAAAATAATATTGTACTTTAAAAAGACATCCATTACTTTACTAAGCGATATCTGTACAAATTGATACATAATGTCAATAAATCGGTCCGCTAGAGGTCAACGTATGGAGTTCCGTCCATTTTATCGAGGTCCGCCAACAAGTCTGACGAGGTTAGAGGCGCTAGTATATCTTCGCGAAGCATATCTAATGGCGACGTGAGACCCTGATCGTTGTCTACCATATTATGAATCTGAGTGGAGCCGCACACTTCGACCGTATTGCCATTGATAAGAAAATCTCTGTTGCTATAACTAAACACGCTTCTATCTTCCGCGAGCTGTGGAGTCGAGGGTACGGACTTTGACGATATGCCGTTCGATATATTGGAATAGTTGTCCGTCGCGAACAATTCTCTCGAGCGGCGGGAATCGATCTGCAGGTTGGGCGCGGCGCGCTTGTACGGCAGCGGCGTGCTGGGCACCGAGCGCGACGTGTAGTACTTACTCTTGTCCGGCACGAGGTCCCCTAAATCTAATTCGATACTATTGGTCCTCTTTAAAAATTCTTCGACATTGTCCGTCCCGGCGTCTTCGCTACCAAATGAGTGATTGAATTGACTAGTCCTGTCCAGTAATTCATTACCGGTAGGAATGAAGGAATTCAATTGTTCATCGGTTAGAATTTGTTGTTCGGGTATATTGTCACAACCGTTGGTTAAAGCATCGTTGGAGTTCAGAAGACTCGGTGCGGCACCAGCGTTAAGTACATCGTTACTACTATCTATTGCGTCATAAATCTTGTCCAGTGTTTCAGAATTAAGACCTGCCCTCGATATGTCGCACGTGTCGGCGAGAGAGCCGAAGTCGCTAAATTCGTTGGGTACCGGTGTGGGCGGCACGGAGCCCACCGGAGTGTTATTGTAGCTTAACAGGCTGATGTTCATTCCGGGCTTTAGTGGTACCGATTGAGATCTGTAGGAAGCGTCGAGGCCCAATCCATAGCTCACCGGTTCCTGGAAGAATTGACTCACTTCTCGCGATAACGGATCTGCAGACAACGGTTGTGCTAAATCTCCGTTTACGTTTTCCCGGAACAGTGAGTTGGGAACAAAATTTAAGCACACGTTGCTAGTACCGTTTTGCATGAAGGGAGCATTTTGAAGCATTTGATTTTTATACTGCGTGATTATATTTGGCGAAGGCGGAGCTGACATGGGTTGACAGTATTTGATGGAGTTGCACACTGTCGACTTAGACATAAACTTTTGGTCATTGGGCACCGCGAACTGTTTAGCACAGGCATCGTTCATGCCGAGAGATAATGGATTTCGCCTTTTTCTGCCGTTCAATTTAGGTGTCGGTCGAGAACAAAGTCGAGATCTAGGCACCGGTGTGTTTCTAGGGCTTACGAATGGGCTCGCGGCAGTGCTGTGCGAGATCGGAGACGTTTGAAGGGACCCGCCCATTATAACAGATTTGTTAATCTTTGTAGGACTATGTCCTCGGTCGCTAAATCCTAGTGGAGATTTACAATTAAAATTCCCGGGCGAATGACACGCATCTGATATGGGTACAAATTCATACTGTTGCGTTCTAGTCGTAGGACTCTGCGGTTCGTGGCAGTTGCCGTTGTACAGATGAGGTCCGGCGGCCATTGTTGTTATCATTTGATTGGGCGCGTCTGTAGCTATAGGCAGACACGAACCATTTCCATTAGGGTTTGAATTACAATGTTTGTTGCTACTACTTATTTCCCCGGGGTCTGACAAAGGTGTTCCGTTCATCAGGTCGACTACGTTTGTTCCTAAGACAGGTTTAAAAGCTCCATCGGCCATCGTTACATTAGATTTGTCCGCTATTTCCTGAGAAGTCTCCAGGGGCAAATGAACTTCTTGATTTGTGACAACGTTTTGTGACCCACTTTGACTTTTTAAATTTTTAGCTAATAATTCGCGCAGCTGTGATAATTTTTCATTTTTTCCTTGGCTGTGTTCGTCTTGTGGGTCTTGGGTCGTTTCTAAAAAAGGCGGTGCATTAAGATCAGTGTTCGGTTGCGGCGGCGGCTCGCGCTCCGCGTCGCGGTGGTTGAAGTACTGCAAGAGCTCCTCTTCGTGCTCCTGGCTGTTGCCTTCGTTGAGATAGTCGTCCAGGTCATGCTTGTCTATGTTACATATGCTGATCACTCGCTCTCTATTCAAGATTTCCGAATGCTTCTCTTCGCATATCATGCCAGTTTTGATGTTGATCTCGACCAGGCCGCAGCAGGAGTCGGGCGTGGCCGTGCGCTCGGGTAAGTGTATTTTATCGGGGGAAGATGCCTTCGTTCGACAGTAAGGTTTGCGTAGTTTGGGGCGTTCGCACTTAGGCGTCAGAGCTTTCACCGACCGCGTCGGACTCGCCGCCTCCTGTTCCTCCCGAGCCAGCGCCGCGGCGGTGCTTTTGGACCGGCTCGTTAAGTTTTTTGGATCCTCTAAAAAACCGACCTCGGAACGAGCGGACGTTTCGGTGATGACCGAGGACGTGGAAGTCTCGGCGGAGGACAGGGCCAGCCTGGCCGCGGCCAACTTGCCGCCCATTATTTCCGCGGCTCTCATTTTTTTCGGTAAGTACTCCGTCCTCGGGAAGTCCTCCGCGGCGTGGGGCGCGTGCGAGGAGCGCGGCGAGCCCGCCCGCGTCTCGCTCTGGTAGGCCTCGAGGATGAGCTTCTTGCCGGGCAGCGGCAGGCGCGGCGGCGGCGGCTCCGGCGGGCGGCGGCGCTGCAGCTCGGTGCGCTCCGTGGAGAGGTCGAGGGAGGCGTCGCTGCTCAGGTTGATGGGCAAGTTGTGGGCGGTGTCGGCGGGCAGCGTGAGGTCG
>QDHC01003372.1:211461-221523 GCA_013186455.1 Papilio dardanus tibullus | reverse complement strand
CCGGGCGGCGCGCGCGCTGTCATCAAGTGACGCGACAGTTCCCCGATGCTTGCGAATTTTACACCTTTAGACAAAGTAAATAAGATCGTATATGAATCACAAAGTCCGCTTTAGTCAGTTGCATTAAAACAAGTTATTAAAAGTCAGTGACGAGCAGAATAAGTTAAAAAAATGGTAAAGTATAATAATGTCTTACTTACCAAGTTTGCTTTCAGCCCAGTCGCAGACAATTCTTTCTGTTTCTCTAGGAGCAACTGTCGGATCCTGCAAATAAGAAGCACTTATTATTATTAAACTCTGACCGTTGCTTCATGACGCTAATACAATTTTTCCTTATCATAAGATATATAAAAACCAAGTCTGAATACATCGAATCTAACGCCAGGTTCAAGTAAGACAGAGAAACTGCACA
The DNA here is from genome assembly GCA_013186455.1 of Papilio dardanus tibullus. Lineage (NCBI taxonomy): Eukaryota > Metazoa > Arthropoda > Insecta > Lepidoptera > Papilionidae > Papilio > Papilio dardanus. The sequence continues at coordinate 221,111 of QDHC01003372.1, read as the reverse complement.
TATAGTGCAGTGTGTCTTTGTTTTATAATTATATACAGAGTAAAAATATAAAACATAAATACTTTTGAAGATTCTCCTAGTACAGGTAACTGCGGCACCTCCAGTTTGATCTTCTTACGAAGACCGGCGTAACAATACCTGTTATATACATACATATAATAAAGAAGAAATATATATATTTTTGTATTAATAAAATAAACTCAAAAACTAAGCCGATTACAAATTTCACCATTAGAAAGATACATTATCACTTAGTGACATTAGATATATTTATTTTTAAAAAAAGATTAATATCAGGCAGACGACGTCGCGAGGGAAAGCTATATGTACATATATAAAATGATAATACCTGGAGTTGCCACGTGTTCCCAGGCGACGAGGACGCACGCTCGGATACACCTGCTTCATAACCTTGCCGAAGTCAGCCGTCGATAAGGGCTTCATGTTGCTACTCATACAATGAGCTCTATACAAACACATAAAGTAAATATATGTATATATATATATAAATTACTTATTACATCTCCTTCTGCTTTATTCCGAAACGAGAATCAGCGTTAGTACTGTTGCACTTTCTCCGTATGGTACTGGTACATTCGTAAAATGTATTCCAAAATACAGAATGTCCTTGTTTATCTTATTTAGTTCCAGGTGTCCTCCAGTATCATATAATCGACGACTTATTGGTCCTCGTTTGTCACAGTACTTTATATTTTTTTTCGGAATAAGGGGGTTTAAGTTTTCACGAATATGACGGGTGATAGGAAAGTATGGAGCAGTAGCACATCTTGTGCCGACCCTCCATAGGGACAAGGGCGGGTTGATGATAAAGTTTTCGCGAATATACTAATCTGGCAGATTACCGAAATTATGTTGTTTGTTTTAACTTAATTTTATTAATTAAAAAAAATAATTGACTTAGTAAAGGTCCCAATTTTAAATTAATGGTATCAGAAATATGGTGCATTTCCTTGCCTTCCTTTTTTCAACAGAAGGAGGTTATTGGTTGTTTTATTAAACTTTCTATTCAGTTATGTTTGTTGCGGCCGGAACACTGGCCGGCAAGAAGAAACCTCTTTGGTGGAGATTTAATACTTTTTAATTTTTTTATGTTTGTCTTTTGTTTTTTTTTTACATCTGTCATTGTATAATATATTTTATATAAATCTTTTCAAAATTAGTGTTCTTTCTTTCCAATTAATTTCTTGGTGCTCAAACATATAACAAAACTTTTATATATTTTTTAGTACATTAACAGATACTTATAACAATTTAACACAATAATGATGTAATGGCCTAAATAAATGATTTATTTATATTAATAATTATTGTTAAACTGAACATTATCCTGTTTGTGTATTTAGGCTGCAAAAAGGCCTTCAGTATTTACATTAACTGCTATCTTTAAAAACCATGTACCTGTTTGATTAAGGACAGTCAAACCTATCCAGGTTGTGAGTCCAAAGGACCGCGATATTTGTCTCGCTTATTGAGGTTTCTCTCTAACCCGAGTTTCTTATGGAGGTAGCTTGCCGGGACCAGAGAACGACTCGCTTAACCAAATTTTAAAGTTATGTTAAAACCTTTCATAATAGCCTAAGGGTTAAGGGTTCTGACTTTTATTATAACAGATTATTTTTCAACAATCACTATTACATTATTTTGTAAAGTAAATAAGAATTATTTAGTAAACAAGATCCATACTCAGTAAGTCTTTGAAAAATTAATCTTCCTATGTATAGTAAGCTATAAAAAAAATAAAATACTCACATATATTCATCGTAAACATCTTGTTTAGGTAAAGAAACATCCGGATCAACTTCCAAGTGAGTCTGTATCCATGTCACTGTTTGTTGTAGCTCCGCTCTGAAAATTTATACAAAATAATAAAAACTGAACAAAATATTGTTCAAATATGGTACATTATTTTTATATTATAGCAATATGCCCCCTGGATTCGCCCAAAAAGCGAAACAACATTTACAATTCTATATGTATGTTCGACCCATGATGGGTTCCATTTTCCGCAACTTCACGACTAGCATGTTTTTGCGTGACTTCACACATATCTATTGCCAACCTTTAATCAACAATGTATGCACAGAGAAAGTATATTTGTCATTCATATGCATCCCCTCCTACACTAAATTCACTTTTCCTTACAACAAGACTTCATTAGACCAATGTTGAAGCAAGATCTCCGTTTTATGTGCGAACTCGGTCTAATGAAACTGTAGGGTTATAAGAAAAGGGTGGGAATGGAAAGGGGACTACAATTATGCCTCCAACAAGCATACTCATCAGACAAAACGCTATATTGCTTCCAGTTCATGGAAGAACAATTATTATTAAGCTATAAGCTCTATTTTTCCACACTTTTTTTTAATATTTAATACATTTATTTTATTATTATTTTTTTCATGCTTTTGTTCAATATGTAATACTACAATTAATTGTATAATATTTATAAACTTACCGTGAACCTAACGGATTGACCGGTTGTTTCAAAGGATCGTGAGGAGGAACTCCCGTAGGCAGTCGAAGATAGAGCAAAAGTCTCTCAGCACCACTTAAAGCCTCTACCGCTTCTAACAATTGATTTACTCTTTGCCGACCTTCCGGGCTGCAAAAATGTAATACAAATAAATTATATCAATAGTTTAAGAGCTAAAAAACATTTTGGTTATCAAAATAAAAGTGATAATTTAATTAATATCTTCCTTTAGTTTATAGTTCAAGAGTAAAATAATTCTGTTGAACCAACTTTGTTTTTCTCTATGCGAGTGATTATTTTTGGTTTATTTATTTTATATTGTTGTCAGATCTCAAAAACTTTCTAGCCTTTTCAGATTTCTATAAGATGTTTGAGTCAAATGTATAAACAAAATTAAAAACAATATTTATAGAATATTATTTCAATGGTTTACAATAATAAGCCATACAAAATAACAAAATCAATGGTGATCAATTCTGAAATCAACTCAGTTTTATTAGAATGCTAATTAATTATAACAATAAGCGTACATCAATAGCAGCATAAATTAAAGTGAAACTCAGATTAGTTATTGTGTAGATGTATACCTTTTTAATACAGAGTTGTTTTTTTTTCATGATTTAAATTTTTAGAGAATAACTTGTGAGAAAGGAAATTCTTTTACATTTCGAGTAACTAAGACACGTAAAACGTAAAAGAATTGTAAAATATTGTTAGTTGCTAAATCAACGATACCTGAGAGTATTCTCGACGATTTGTTGCATAGAAGTTATTTTGCTGGAGTCCATTATGGACTCCTTGCTGACTCCCGGGGCACTATCAGTGCCTGGAATCGTTGATGGGCCCGGGATACTGATTGGAGCAGCGACACTTTCTTTATCGTAAGACGCAGTTTGCCTATGTTTTGGATGATTGACATTTTCCCGATGAAGTTTCGCGTCATCCACTAATTCTTTATCGGCTTTAACATTTTTTGTATTATCATCACTGGCCCAGGGCTGAAATGGAGTCGAATGGTCCATTCTAACCCATGCAGGTCACAAAAGTTTTATTGTTAGACTTCATATTGGAACTTTTTATCATAATTTACTATGCGTAACAAAACTCCATTTTCTTGACAATTGACATTTGATCAGCTGTGAGGTGAGGTGGAGTGAAGGGGGAAAGTAAATTTTCTATGGATGGTTCTTGGTCTTTTAGCCAAAAATGTGATAACATCAAAAATGCAACGAGTAGAAATATGTTGTAGCAATAGAAACAAAGAGATTATAAATATTAGTAGACTTATATGACAGACTTACATAAGTTTGCTACTAATTTCTACCAATTACGACGAAGTGGCCTTACGAGGGAGTAGGCATTATACTCATTGCAAACCAAATAGGGTGCATTATGGTTTTGGTTTTAAACTTTTTGATGGCTTAAAGGTCTTTGTTACCAGGCCATAAAATCTCAAAAAAAAAAAAAACTTTTTGACATTTAAAGTTGTTTTATGTTTTTGATTTGGTTCGGCTATCGGGAATTATAAACCAAATATACAACAGGTATTAATTAAATACTATTAATATACATACGCTACTGTGACTATTTACATTTATCTGCTTATGAAAACCTCTTGGAATATTCCTGACCGAGTTTTAGGGCAATTTGTTATAAAAACAGTTTTGATATCTTCTTTCAAGGTTTGTCATGAAAACTTGAAAACTTTATTGATATGTTTTAAGAGTATTATAAATTAGTTATATTTTCTACAGCGTTCGTTGAATTCATAAATCTAAACTGTTTACTTCCAGGTTTTCAGAGAGATGGACTATGAAATCGATATAGAAGAACATGATGTTCTGGACAATCCTGTAATAAAAAGTATATTTCCTGATTTGACGATACTAAAACAAGAAATTTTGGGTGACCATTATGAGCGTTAGTATAGGAATTTCAATAATTTTACTCACTAATGTCTCATGACTTTAACTATGGTTGTACATTTAATTTTTTCAGAGCCTATTGTCGAACAAAATGTTAAAGAAGATGTTATTATTCCGAAATTGGAAGACGAAGTTGGAAGTGATAATGCTTGTATGTCAATAGAAGCAAGTCACGAAGAAGACCATACTGTGTATAATAACCAAGCACCATTCTTAGGAAATAAAATAATACTGGGATCAAAACCAAATAGAGACAATTCTAGAAGCAATATTTGCAACAATGCTGTGAGTTTGTATAAAAAACCAAAAGTGTCATTGAAAAATATAAAAGTATATTTAGATAGTTGTAAAAGGTATTGTGAAATTTGTTTCATACTCTTTTCTACAGAAGAAGCCTACAAAATTCATGAAAAGTCTTATCATTTGTATTCAATTACTTCTAAAAAAGTACAACCTAACAATGTTTCACTTCATAATTGTAACATCTGTAATATCACATTTACAAATCTTTCAAACTTAAATAGACATAAAAAAAATATTCATTTAACAAAAAAAAATCATAACATAAGTGAAAAAAAAGTTGCTCCAATGACTACTGCATCTTGCTATCATTGTAATGTTGTATTTTCAAACAAGGAATCTCTCATCGAGCATTTTTATGATACACTAGGATCTAAAAAAACTGAGGAAATTAGAAATAAAGATGCCTTACATAATAAAAATGTATTCAAAGATGTTGAACATTCAATCTCAGAAAACAATGAAACAGTGCAAAAGCAAGACACAGTAGACAATGAAAATGTTGGAAAAGTGATCAGTGAAAATAATTCAACAGAATCAGCAACTTTTGTATACAGGTGCAGAGTTTGTTCTTACAGTTTTATGAATGTCAAAATATTAAAAACGCATATGCTTAGAAAACATCATATTGACGATCCTCCTACACCTAAAAAAATTTTATATGATCCAAAATGCAAGTTTTGCTCTTATGAATTTCCAACGGTGTCAAGCCTTAATGAACATATTCGAAAAGATCATAAAAAATTCTTAGTGTCCAAGATTTCCAAAGATTTAAAAAAATCTATAAGCCCTCCGAAACATGATAAAAAGTCAGGGAAAGACACATGTGTCGGAACAAACTTTATCGACCAAATTGATGAAGAAGATACCCCGGCAATCGGAGACACCAAAGAGAAGCAAGTTGAATGTATTTTTAAGTCTGCCCTGTTCAAGTGTAATAGATGTGATATACATTTTTTAAACTGTCAACTTGCAATAGATCATGTCGGTCATATGGAAATTTTGATTAATTGGAAATGTTCAATATGTAAACGTATATTCAAGAAAAATGATGAAAATGATCACATGGTGCAACATTCGGTCACAAATGATTTTACAGTTTATGATATTTCTGAGTCTACACCATCTTTAATCTTATACAATTGTCCAAAATGTAATGTACATTTTGATAAAAATAAGTATTTGCAACACTTTCCAGTTTGTAAGAGGGATTCTGTTGTACATGTGAAGTGTAAGTTTTGTGGTATTCTGATAGACAGGAACCTCGAATGTTTACATAGTAGTCATCATCGAAGAGGAAATGTTAAGCAGACCAACTTTATTACTGTGAAAACAGATATCATACAGAAAAACAACATGAATCAGGATTCGTGTAATAATCATAAAGATTTATCCATGGAGAACAGAGAACTAAGAACTAGAAAAATAATTGATAACATATCAACAGAGGACGATCAATTCTTCAAAGTGTATTATTGTCAAACTTGTAAATGTTTCGTCAATGCACACTCGATTATAAAACATGAAAGCGGAAAATGTAAAGACAATGATGAGTCAATAGTATGTATATTGTGCGGCTTGATATATCCTCGAAAAAATACGTCGTCACATGCAAGACAACATACAAGAAAATTAGATTTAAAGCTCCAAGATTTTGGATTTTATGATTTACAAAGTAAACGGTTAATTAATACACCAATTCCTGAATTTCCCCAGTGTAGTGTTTGTGAAATTAATTTTCCTCGTAAGAACGACAAAATACGACATCGTTGTGGTGATGAGGAATATACTATATGCGAAATATGTAACTTAAAGTTTTCTAATTTAGGATATAAATTACATATGAATTACCATGACTTAACGTTCAGCCATTGCAAATCGTTGACTGAAACACCTGAGAATTCAAATGCATTGATGACAAAAGCAGAAACAAATAATAACATAACTATATATAGGTGTAAACATTGCCACATGTCTCTAAGCAATTATGATTTAGTGATAGAACATTGTCAAGAGCACTTAATTTCCGATGAAATGAAGACGCCCGAGGGCCTGTGCAAAATATGTAATATTGTATGTGATGCAAAATTTATGAAGAGTCATGAAGAAATTCACTTAAAAACCTTTGATAAAAACAAATTAGAAATTATCACATTTGATACATGTGGTTTTAAGTCTGATTACAAAGCGTGGATTAAAAAAATATTTAATTCTTTACCTCAAGAGAAAATGGAAAATATTATTGAAAAATCGATCTATAAGGATCAAAATTTTATTAAAATGAAAGTAATTCAAGAAGGAACCTGTGATATAACATTGTATAAGTGCGACATTTGTAACTGCTTTGTTGACCCACAGGCCCTGATCGAACATCTTGCAACTAATTGTCGAACACTTCGCAAACACACTTGTAAAGTATGTTCTATTCCTTTCGTTTCACAAGCCTTTAAGACGAAGCACGAAGAAGTTCATGTACGCCCATTTAAAGGATTACAATCGTATAGGATCATACTCTTTAATAGCAAAGAAGAAACTTTAAAAAATACCAAATATAATAAAGAAAATCGTTTTACTTTATACAAATGTGCAAATTGTAACGGTGTTGTTAAGAAAAATGAACAAACAGATCATGTATGTAATAAGAAAGATTTAAAACAATGTATGCACTGCAACTTTTTAATTTATTCTAAAGATTTAAATTTACATCTATACAAACATAAAAAGCACGATACGTTTATTTCAAAAAATATAAAAGTAATAGTTTTTGACAAAGGTTATGAAAATGAAAATGACGAAGAGAGTCCCACCAAGAGAAAAAAATATGACTGTGTAATTTATAAATGTAAACAGTGCCAAACATGTGTAAAAGATCAACGAAGTTCCCGTAAACATGTTTGTAATTCGAGTATGTTGAAGTCAAAATGTTCTATCTGCGGACTTTATTTTTTAAAGAACAAATTAAAAACTCATTACGCTCTTCACACGTCTGATAGAAATTTCGTAATTGACAACATTACTGTAGTAGACTTCGACAATACAAAGACTACAGGCTGCAATCTTGCTGCAGTACCTATGAAAAAAAATATTATCGAAAATAATGAAGTTACATCTCAACTAGATACAAATCCCGTTAAGAAAAAAATTGTAACAACGAAACTATATAGATGCTCGTGTGGACTCCATTTTTTGGATCTTTCATCTTCTTGGACGCACCAAAATGTGTCATGCAATTCAAAATATACTAAAATTAATTTTCGACAACAGTGTTCAAAATGCGGTCTTGCATTTGATCCGAATGTATTATTTAAACATTTAGTGAAACATCATGGTAACAAAGACATTATTTATAAATTTGATATATTTGATGCAATAAATAAACGAAAAAAGTCTCGAAAGTGAAATTTACCACCAGCACAATAGTGCGAAGTTCTGATGATTGAACAGGCTCATACCCTGTCACGTTTGTGACCTGGCGAGCTCAGTGATAATTCATCATTGTGGGTGATACATTTTTTGATACATCTTAGGATTTCTTTTGTGATTGCAATATCCTAATATTTAAGAATATTTAACTGCATATGAAATATAATATTCTCTTTGGTAAAATTACTTAAAGTGGATAAACAAAAACGTTTAAAATACATAGTATGTATTTTGATGTTCTTTTAGCATTCCAAGTATTATTTATTTTAACTTCAAACTTTATAGATATTCTGTACAATTAACGTTTTTATGGTATTATGATTTTTAAACGAAAACTTTAATTCTCTTAGTTATAAGATGTTTGTATTTATACATTCAATTCTGCCGACCTTCAATAGTATTGAAAATACTAAAAATTTCGAGGATAACAAAAAAATTAAGATGATTACATTAAGCATAAACATGTTGCAAATAAGAATGTAAAATTAAAGTGTGAATATTAAAACAGTTATCAAATCCAAAGAATAAGTAACCAGTAAGAATAGTTAGAAGTTATGATTAGACCAAATAATAAACAAAGATTTTTTTAATATTGCAAAGTGGCAAACGAGCAAGCGGCCATCTGCATTCGTACCCTTAATCTACGGATGAGGAGACGCACGGCAAGAGGTTAATTCCTCTGCCTACACGTCCCCTCCCCACCATATCCAATTCCCCTTCCCATCATTTCCTTATAAAAAAAAAGGATAGGAAGGGAAAGAGGACTTAACTTAGGTGACGGAATTGCTTCCATTTCACGCCTGTCGTCTGTGGTCGTGGTATTTCACCGGGCGAGCCGGCCAATACGTGCGAAGATATTGAAGCGGGTGCTACCACTGTTGAAAAAAAGATTCTATGACTTCAGATTATCGCAAACAACCATTGCCGTCCGTTCAATCATATTGTTAATGATCTTTTTATTGTAATATGCAGTACTGTACAGTACAGCTTAGAATGACTATTTTAAGTTTATCTGGTTTATCGTTTTTACCGATGAATTAAATTTTATTGTTGATTTGTTCTGAAGAAAATGATTGTTAAGAATTAAAGTAATGTTTAATTTAAAAACATTTTTCATTTATGCGTCCATTAATAACCAAATAGTTTAAAAAACCCATTTCCTTCAGATTCAAAACTATGTATAACAGCTGTGCAAAATTTCATCGAGATCTTCTGAGCCGTTTTGAACAAACAAATATTTCTCCATCCAGCGTATCTTTCGGATTTATAATATTAGTTGGACGTAGGATATAAAAGCGATAGCATATCTATTTCTAAACTAGTGACCCGCCCCGGCATCGCACGGGTGCAATGCTGATACTAAATACACTGCAGAAAAATTGCTGTATATAACAACCATACTAATCATAATTGCACCCGTGCGGAGCCGGGGCGGCTTATTTTCAAAAATTCATAAATTATTGCAATATAATTTAATTAAGTAACCACGTTTCCGAACAAACGATGCT
>QDHC01003372.1:158281-200957 GCA_013186455.1 Papilio dardanus tibullus | reverse complement strand
TTATATATATGACCGAAGCGAGTATTTTTGTATGCAGTATACGGTGTGGATTACATTAAAGTAAACATTTACATGTAATTTTGTAATCTCTTTGGACCATTGCATTATAGTTTAATCAGAGTTTCTCGGATAAAATTTCGTTAAAAGAAAGTACTTTTACGTAATTAAATCAAGGACAATGAGTAATAATATTATCGAAGTAAAACTCTGGCAAATTAAAATACCACCATAGACACTATTTTTTGGATGAATTCGTTACATAAAAGAGATTTAACACAGAGAAAAAAGACATAGAAGATAGTTTTTATTAAAATGCTTTTTAATATTGTTTTCATTCCAATTAATTGGATTACTCGGAAAGAGGAACATTAAATAGGCGCGCCGCTGGGAACGTAACTATTATGTAGTTATCAGATATTTACACGTAGCTGGGTGGTGCTTTTACTGTTTGCGTCCTTGTCGTAATGCAATTCTAATGATATTGTCCTACCGCACATTGAATAAACATTTGCGATGTCCATATGGTAATAACAATTAAAATTAACGTTTATCTATACTAAAAAGGTTAAAGGCCCATGATGAGCTCCATTTTCCGCAACTCCACGACTAGCGCGTATTTTGCGTGAATACACATATCTTTGAATTTCTTCGCCGATATGTGCAGGTTGCATCACGATGTTTTCCTTCACCTAAGAGCTTCGTTAAATCTATACTAATATTATAAAGGGAAAAACTTTGTACTTTTGTATGTATTGAAATAATTCAAGAACTACTGGACCGATTTCAAAAAATCTTTCACCATTAGCAAGCTGCATTATCCACTAGTAACGTAGGCTATATTTCCACGTTCAAGTCGGGAACAACATCTAGTCTCTTATATTACAGTACGTTTATTGTAACATATTTACAGATATGAAAATAACTATAAATATTCGCAACTGTATTTACATATCAAGTCATCGCTGGGTAAAGAAGTGAAGGGTATAACTATAAATGGTCGTTGTTACGCCATTTGTTACTAGAAAAAGCTATGATCCAATCATAGCTGTAATGGATGACAGGTCGTTTAGGACCGGACACGGTCGACCGCGCACCTACACGACACTACATTAAGAACATAAATTGTCAAGATAATGCCATTGTTATAAGTAATAGGCTAATAGGTAACGGAGATTATTATATTTCCACGTCTCATATAAATAGAAGCGTTGGTAACTTTGTTGAATTGGATAAAATAATGGATAAAGTCAGTATATGAATACGAGACCATCTCTAAACTCTAAGGGGCTTCATTAGACCGATGTCACGCAAAAAACGGCTTTATTCTGAAGCAATATCTCCGTTTTTATCGCGAACTCGGTGTAATAAAGCCCTAGGGTTAGAAAGAAAAGCTTACCCAGTGGTCATTCCAAACATTGGCGACGATTGCGGATCCGAAGGAACGGGCGGGGTTCATGGCGGAACCTGTGTAGTCCACAGCCAACAGATGTCCCAGTGTCACCGTTAGACCTATCGCCAGTGGCGCAGTCGCTTTGCTGTCGGGCTTGTTGGGATCACATACCTAGAAATAGTATTATTGTTAATATTCTAGTCGATATTAACTTAGTAACGAAATATATTTTGTGACCTATACGATATATCCCTGTTGGTTGTTTGTAAAAGAAGACGTAGTTGTTTAGTCGCCAACGTAGGTCGTAGTGTCATTTTAAAAGACTAAAGTGGAATGTAAAAGTTCCGATTCCCTATAAATAGATTTAACGGTGAAAATATATCAAATTTGATATTTTAAATTAATCACTAGTAACGATCTTTTGGAAACAAACTTGAACTTGAATTAGGTGCATTGATGTTTATTGCCATAGATAGACGATAGATGTTCTTGTTCGGCTATTGACCCTGACATTTCATATTTATCTTGATAAGATCATATTAGACAATTTATAAAGATGCCGTCTCTGATATTTTTTACTTCAATAACTAATGCTAAATGATTTTAATCTAAACCAGATCTGGGGGCTACCCAAAGTACATTCGCTACGAAGTGATTCTATAGCGAACGTCAAAAATGTATGAAACTCACAATGATGTTTAATATATCAGACAATCATAAGACTTATCGAATGTCATTGTCAGTTTCATACATCTGTGTTGATTCCATCGGCGAAAGGTACTTCGGGTAGCCCTTCTGACCGCTTGTCTACTCCTTTGTGTAGACAATTAATTTTGGATTCCCCTTCGTACCATAGTACAGACTCTGTACTACAGAGTAAGAGGGAGGAGAAGTTTTATAGTCAGTTTGTCAACAGATGGCGCCTAATTACCGGAGTATACGACCTTGGCATTTTGATGTCATAACAGACATCAACAAAACATGAAAGATCGAATGAAAAGTAAACACAATTATCCCAGCGTTGTCGCCATGCCGCTGTATCTCTGACACTATATTAATAAATTGTCAGATAAAAGCAAGCTGTGATCTGCCGGCGTTGTTTATTGACGCTATGTTACAAAAACTCCCGTAAAAATGTTACGTATCAACCAAATTATTTAAATATCGACAGCTTTTAGTTTTAAACAAAATTATTTCAATTTGCGAATTTGCTAAAATAGAGTAAATTATCATATTTACTTCACGGTACTTTCGTGGTTGCCATTATTAAAGTGGACTGTTAGCGAGGCTTACTGGATAATCCCTAACTGCCCTAGGTCACGAAATCTGGCGTTTTCTTTTATAAAGTTTCCAATTATTTTTACTAGACTCGTTGCAAATAATAGAGGGAAAAGTCACAGCATTTCATCTTTTAGACTTTATGTGGATGTGTTTTAGTTCACTACATGTTGGATAAATATCTGTTCGAAATGACCAACGCTCATTACAGCTTTCTAAAACTGAAGAAACTTTTTTTGTTGCGCTCTATAAACGTTTTTTCTAACAATTTACTACTTACACCACAAACGACGAAGATGAGAACGAATCCAAGGAAGAATTCAATTCCGAAGCCTTGTAGTTGCGTGACGTCAGTGCCCAGTCCTGTGACGCCGAGCGAGCCCGCAGCTCTGTCCGGCGTGAATGCCTTCAGCAGGCCGGAGCCGGCCGCTGCGCCTGCGCACTGCGCGATCACGTACAGCACCGCGCGGGCAGCCTTCACGCGCCCGGCGGACGCTAACCCGATCGTCACCGCCGGGTTCACGTGACCCCCTGATACGTGACCGATAGCCTACAGGCAAATATAAGAAAATCAATATCATAATAAAATAATCCTGTAACAAAGATAAATCTGAAAACTAGGCTTATAATAACCGATTTTTTTTAGCACAATTGAAGTGTTATCGTGGGAAATAAAAAGTATAAAGTAACAATCATGCAATGGTCGTTATAGTCCACTTAAATTATTTTTATTGCTTCATACAAAACTAAACGATAACTTTGTAACAGTTGTCAAAAATATAAAATTCAATTTGTAGTGTCCACTGTTAACGAGTCACTAATGGAGATATTATTAGACCAAGAATATATAAATAGTTTGTTAAATTTATTATTTAATTAACAATGAAAACAATATGTCTCTTATCATCAAAGAAATCATTAAAATCATGACTAAGTTAAAATTATAACATCATCTAGTGGCATACTTACAGAAACAATAGCGAAGACGGACAACCCAAATGCAAGTGCTATGAGAACAATGTCAGGCGCTGCGTTCGCGCCTTGCGCTATGTTCACGCATGCGCCGCAACCGAACAGGTTCAGCAGCAAGTTGCCTGAAAACATCCAATCATTTTAGTATTTTAAATGAGTTCAATTGAACTTCAAAGTCCTATTTCATAGTTTATTTAATATTATTTTGTACATTCTTACCAATGAACTCTGCTAATATGGCTTTGACGATGCCCGAAGCACCTCCAGACAACTCGTCCAGCCCAAGCTTCCTTCCCAGTTCGCCCATTGTTCTATGGTTAAATTATATTTGTTAGTAGTTTCTATTAATAGTAGATCGATTAAAAAACTGTCGGTAACTCTATGTTTGTTTGCGCTTTTTAGTTGATATTGTAAGTGACTTAATTAATAAGTAGTACCACTCTGTATACATAATTAAATCGAATTTTAATAGATAGAGTTTTTACTTTCGCGATTAATAATATTGTTTACAGTGATTTCTGCTTACTTTCTAACCTAATTTCTAATCGTGGGTTTCCATTGCTGAAATATTTATAAGTTAGAAAACTTTATCTTCATTTATTAGAGAGAAAAACAATATGGTTATATTTATTTCAGTAGTGGAAACTAATCGTAAATATGGTTATAGCTTAACTTAGTATATTATTTCTTTATCATTCTACAATGTGAACATACCTTACACTTTTGTCAAGAGATTCTTTACGCTTTGACAACTTTCATACGACTAGCGCTTTATAAACAGTTACAACTATATATACGTTGAAACAACGGATTAATTCAAGTTCCTATCTGTTTTAATTCATCCGAACTGCATATGGAAACCGGTTTATCATTTCCTCGGAAATGTTTCGTGATACCGCAGCCTCATTTGCCTTTCTTTCGATATGACGTTGTGCCGGGAATACCGCCGTGACGTGTATGGACACATATCGGGGAAATGACGTTTGAGGAAAAATATTTGTTTAATATATTTTTATTATTGGAAAGTTATCAACACTTTTACATAGGACAGAGTTTAACTAGTCTGTGTGAAATTAAAGTTTCTTTGAAGGTGTTCAAAAAATAAAATTCGATTTCTGTCCGTGACAAACTTGTATTTATTTAAAAAAAATCAACTTTTTTGAAGGTTTTATACTACACTTTGATCTTAGCCAAAAGGCCGAGAAGCGATAGCTTTTAAGGTTTTATCATAATCGTTTACAAAAAATATTGCCTATCAAGTTTTCGGTATGTATTATGCCGCGAAATTTTCCTTAAATAAAAATAAAATACCTTCAACTTTAATTTATATTATATTTCCATATACGAAAGTAAAGTACTCGTGTAAATTTAAATTTGCCAAAATTTTATTACCTTGACTTTATTTGCAATGAACTTTTGACCGTAAACGGTAAAATGGTGCGTATTTTACATTTTCACGGCTACCCGCATTAATTGTGTTGCGGGAATTTGTATTATAGAATAAACCGGACGTAAATTAGGTAGATTACACTAATTATACAGAATGCGGTCTGTTTGTTGGTTACATTTTAAATGGGACAATTCATTGACGGGAAATTAGGGACTACTATTTCCGCTAACAAAGTAAAGTTATAGTGAAATGCATTAATGGTGAAAGCGTGTGCAGTGAATTACGTTTATTGTATAGTAGTAGATCGGGATCCGAAAAGCAGCAGACCTCAGTTATATCCAAATGCTTAATTCATATATGATTAGATAGGACTCGTACGTACTATCAGTGAATGGCAATTAGTTATCCTGTCCAGTTAGGCAGTTTCGCGCAATCACGCGATAGGTTTACTATTGTCTACTTCATAGTTAATTTCTAGTAAATGTTTGTAACGCTATAGAAATAAAGTTCTCAAACTGTTTCGTAAAATATTGGTATACGTATGATCTTCAATTATACGATCAGAGACCAGATTTCCGATATATTTGATGTTTTTTTTTGTTTTTCGGATAGTTATAGGGGTTCCACTGTTAATAGCTTTGCTCTATGTTTAATTTCACGACTTAATAACCATAAACTGATCAGTAAATGTCAACAATCAAAAAAGGTCACTTCAATGCAAAGTAAGTTATTACCATGAGTACTGTCAGTTGCATAAACATTAAGATTCTTCGTACACCAGGATACGCAAATTCAGGATTTTAGTGTCTACGAGGCTTGCAATCTCACATGCCGGTGACCTACGAAGGGGGGCTGATAAGTTCGCGGCCTAAGGTACTGGAAAGAATCTACTATCTATGATATTGTTTAACGTATGTCTTGTGTTCGAAGAGCCTAATTGGCATTATTCCATGCACCTTGGCGAAGTGAGCCGTTCGCCGTGACCGATACCAAAAGGTATAAAAATATGCATCACGATTCATTACGCCTTGGGTTGGTTATTCATATCCTTTTACGAGATCGATCTTTACATGGAAGCTGCATTATCTTAATTATTCCGTTAAAGGAAACAAAGCTCATGGAAATATTGTACGATCGGAAAGTTTTGAGTTTTTACATAAGGCAAGTATGACGTATGATTTCAAAAATATGTAACTCGGAAGATAATTTCAATAATACAGGAAATTAAGATTTAAGAGTTATAATTCAAATACCAGGGGAATTACCCAAAGTAGATGCGGTACAAAGCGATTCGATAGCGAACATAAAAAATGCATGGAACTGACAATGACGTTCTGAATCTCACACTCGACAAGCACGTGACTTATCGAATATCATTGTCAGTTTCATATATTTTTGTCGATTCCATCAGCGATCGCCAATCGAAAGACACTTTGGATAACCCCCTGTACTTTTATACTTATATATGTCCCGCTTTTCTTTAAGGATGTCCGCTATTTATTTCAAATTTCTAGTTTGCAATAAATTCACACACCTATGTAAATAAATCATGTGATGTGGTACATATTCGTAAAGTTCAATATGATTGTATTGCTAATTCGCAACTTATGTAATATTTTATGTAAAGTTTGCCATCGTTGACATTGTTGTATTTAACATACGCTAATGGATAGGGGCGATATAGGAAGGCATGCGAGTGTAACACGCTCTACTTTAAGTTTGAGCTTTATAATTCTGACAGTATATTTATCGTTTCATCTCTACCTCACTATATGTCCCCATCGAGGGGCGCGGAGCCTACCCCTTAAGCCTTGTA
This sequence comes from Papilio dardanus tibullus, assembly GCA_013186455.1. Classification (NCBI taxonomy): domain Eukaryota; kingdom Metazoa; phylum Arthropoda; class Insecta; order Lepidoptera; family Papilionidae; genus Papilio; species Papilio dardanus. The sequence continues at coordinate 194,111 of QDHC01003372.1, read as the reverse complement.
CGCACTAGGATAGTATTTTAGTCGAGTAGCAAGTATCCGAACAAAGGATTTACTAATCTATTCTACTAAAATGTTGCTGTTCGAGGTTGGTTGACTTCATACATATCTTTCAATTTCTTCGCCGATATGTGCAGGTTGCATCACGATGTTTTCCTTCACCGTAAGAGCGTCGGGTACATTGAAATTCGAAAATCGAAAAACACATTGCTGCACGACGGGATTCGAACTCGGGACCTACAGATTACAAGTCAAGAGCTAAACCCCTCAGCCACCGACGTTCAGAAGTTATCTTGTGTCTTTATATATTTTAGTTTTAAATAATTAACAAATAAATACTATCGTACACATGGTAGGAATTTCGAGTAAGTGTGTCAGTTATTTTAATAACGCTGCATTCCTTTTCTAAGGTCAAGTTCACATATGAAAATAACAATTTTCATTTGAAACAAACACGCACTCTATAATAATTACTATTTTGTGCTCCGATACATTCAGTATATATTTGATAATATTGTACTGAATATTATTAATTTATAAGGCTTTTTCTATCAATTTGAGTGTTGGAATATTCCAGAAGGTGCTAATGAAGGCGTGTGTCCACCAGACCATTACTGCTACGTGACTAAAAGGGCCATTATGACAGCCCTATGATTATAATGACATTTTGTCATGTTAGTGTCGATGTGTACTTGTGATTGATTCACAGAACATGGATTGTTTTTAACAGCTCAAGGACATAGTACCTAATAAGACTTTTTTGACAGTAAAATACTGTTGTAATATGTATGTATATAGCCGCCAAACTTAATAATTATTACCTATCACAAAGCGACACTCCTTACGGCGCTAGATATAAACCTTAAAGGTTTCATTAGCGTGTAAGATATAGATAAATATTGTAACCTGTTTTTGTGATAAATAAATTTAAAAATAAAATCGAATAACCTAAAGAAAGGTTGCCATTGTCGACAAACTTGTGTTAAACGTACTGATAGGCATCATTTTCATCTTTGAGAAATTAAAGACAACTGTGTTTGTAAATTTATATAAAAGTGTCACAGATTGGGAAATGGAGAAAAAACAATCGAAAATCGTATTTTTTCACCTCTCTGTATTCTACTCATCTATGCTCCTCTAAGCCTCTAAGTAGTTGTGTAAGTACGTATAGCAGATTAACTGGCTATTATATTGTACGACTGTTTAATATTTTAATCAAGCAGGCATTAGCACACGCGGACAATAATAGCAGCTATTTCCCCCGAGTAAATCCGCGTGGTCAGAATATAATATGCTTATAAGAATAACAATGTATCCTTTGACAATGCACAACAATTCACAACTGAGTATTTGGCGTTCGTCCTTTAAGCCAGGGCTAAACTTTTTCCTTTGGGACTTTGCAAGTCTTTTGTTTGATACGTTTACAAGGTGAGATATTTATTAATTTAAATTTCGAACACAAAGTATGTAATAAATGGATTCCTGGCACGTTATACATATTTGAACTATTGGTAAGATATAGGATTGTTCTTACCACATTAGAGCTTTTTGAGGTCACTATATTTCGATGGAATTGCTACTGGGAGTACAATACATTCGTCATGGTCAAGATATGAATTAAATTTCGAATGGTGTAAAAATAAAATATACTTTGAGTAATATATTACACTGATTGTGGTACGTGCTGGAATGAGTAAACATAACTTAATATAGTATGGAGATATAGTAAAATATATTCGCATTTAGCCTAAGAACTTAAGCAGGGAATTTGTTTTCTGCTTATTTAGGTTCATACCTTAACAACTTATTGAAAAAGCTATTACTTAAGACATTTTCTATAGGTACAGCAGTAGATGATACATATTTCTAGAACACACAGAATTTAAGAAGCAGTTGAACAAAACAAGTGAAATAGCCGGTACCGTTTCAAAGTATCCAAGATAAAGAGAGCTTTAAGATGGTGAGTTAGATTAAATTCTTGGATAAAGCAAGCAAAACTGGCGTTAATAAAGTTACTTTTTGTATCCTCAAAGAGGACAAAGACCTTCGTTTAATATTGGAAGTCATGGCGCGTGATTCGCATTACAACAAAATGGCAGAATGTAACGTAGAAATTTTGTATGCATCTGATAAAAGCAAACAATATTATGATAAAACGCATCTTTGCTCTGCACAATAGATAGGTTAATTTGATATTTAGTGGATTAAAGGTAAAGGATGAATATTCTGATCAACCATTTTAATTCAAGTATTTAAATCTATAGTAATATTAAAGAGAGAAACTTTGTATTTTTGATTTTTTATATTTTTGTATGTATTGAAGTAACTCAAAAACTACTCGGCCGATTTCAAAAATTTTTTCACCGTTAAAAAGCTACGTTTTTCCTGAGTAACCTAGGGTATATTTTATTCTTCCGCGCGGACGAAGTCGCGAACAACAGCTAGTGTTGTATAATTACTTGCATAATTTCTAACGAAGTGATTTTTAAAGGTGTTGTACCTCGACAAAAAAACAAAATTATCAATACAGATGCAGTACATTTAGTCATATTAATCAAGATATTTATGTTAATCAAGCTGGTAATTCCTATCATTTTAAAATATGATAAATACTTTTTCTAGTAAATCATGATACGTTTAATGAGTAATCATGCGAAATGTAGGTAATATTATGCTAAATCGATTTCCTGCGCAACAGGAAACATTTTTTTAATCTGACGTTTTTTTAGAATTATAAATTATTATTGGTCGAATATCTAGTCTAAAAAATAGCGGGGAAAAAGGTTGTCCGAAACTGTAGGGCTTCATTAGACCGACGTCACGCAAAAAACGGCCTTACCCCGAAGCAAAATCTGCGAACTCGTCCTAATGCAGCCCTAGGATTAGTACATTTCATCACGCGAAGACGCAAATTATTATAAAAGTACCATTGTTTAAAAAGGTTAAAGGTTTCGACCCATGATGGGCTCCATTTTCCGCAACTCCACGACTAGCGCGTATTTAGAGTGAATACACATATCTTTGAATTTCTTCGCCGATATGTGCAGGTCGCATCGCGATGTTTTCCTTCACCTAAGAGCATCGGTAAATATGTACATATGAAAATTGAAAATCACATTGGTACATGGCGGGATTCGAACCATTGTTTACTTTAGTACTATTGTTGTCATAACTTGATATACCCGACTATAAATTTCACTACCGACAAAAATACGGCATCTTGACAGCATTTATAAAATCTTTGGAAACTAATTCCGCTGCAGTATTTACGTAACTTTGGTGCGATACGTCACACGATGTTATTTTGTTTTTATCAGTACTGCAATATTGTTAGTATCTAATCCTTTTGATAATCTTTATCAATAATTATCGTTATTGATAAGTTGAAAAAAATATGCGACAGACGTCCATGATAAGAAAGCACGTACAAGCGTCCAAGGAGAAGAGATATCTCATATGAGATGTAGGTAACTCTATTCGTCATATGGGACTGTTACCCATAGACATTAGCCCCCTTATTCCGAAAAACATTATAAAGTACTGCGATAAACGAGGACCAATAAGTCGTCGATTATATGATACTGGGATACGAGGACACTCGGAACTGTATAAGATAGACCAGGGGTCTCATTGTACTAATTTATGTATCATAAGAATTACCAGGAACAAGGATGTTCTGTATTTTGGAATAAATTTTATGAATGTACCTTGACCAAACGTAGAAAGTACAACAGTAATAACGCTGATTCTCGCTTCGGAAAAAGCGGTAGGTGTTTCAGTTACAGATTTTCAGTTAGCAATATACCTACTAACATTCAGACTACTTATTGAAATTTTATCAATGCCAATGCAAACTCACTTGTAAAGTAAATGCATGTAAATATCTATATACTTAGAAGCGTGTTTATGCTTTTTGTATGTAAAAAGTTTATTTCTGGAATGACGTAATGCGATTCATGACATAAATTGTAGCTCCGTTTTTTGTTTACGTAAATGGCTTACAACGTAATTGAAGAAAAAAAAACAAAAGACAATATCCTAAGGTGGCGAGGAGAGTCTACATACTCGTAGGCACGCGATTACTAATTGCATGGAAAATATCTATAGATGTTTTGCCTAGATCTTATGCAAATATCAAGATTAATTATTCCACGAATAGGAATCGCAGAAGTGATGAATAAATACTTCTCTATAATTCTGCGAGACCCCTTAAGAGTTTTAATAGGGAGTTGTTAAAAACTGTTATACCTATTTCCCGTCATTATTTTTGCTCTGATGTTTCCAGCCAGCATTGTATTATTAGATTATCCTAAAATAGAGCAATAACTATATGACTTCCTATAACCGAGCGAAATAGACCATCTTGATAGACGTAGATTGTTGTAATTTTCATGTTTAGTTGTCGTCCAGTAATAGACGACTGGCAATGAGGTAATAGACCGCTTCCCCAGAGGGCGTCGGCGTGCCCACAGCCCACAGCCATGACCGTCTGCTACATTCCAACCCATATTTCAAAGTAATTTTTATTAACTGTAATTCATATTTAAGTAATTGTTATATTAATTATGTTAAAAATTAATTCAATATGAATATTACACGTTTAATTAATCTAATTGGAATTGAAAGTAACTTTTATTTTTAGCCAAATTAATTAGTGTGTTGATCGTAGAGCAAATTAGAGATGGTTAGTGTACTTCCTTACGCCATTTAAAAGTGGCCCTCTTACATTTAATTACATTATTAAAGATTTATAGTACATCGGGCAACTGCGTCGAATTGGAATCAACCTTGTTACTCGAAAAGGAAGGGAACCTGTTTCAACTGCGGTTTGGAGCAAAAAATTGAGACAAGTCATTACACAGTCATGATTCACACTATCTGCCGACTAATGCCTTTACAACTAAAACTTTTATTTATCATTAGATGTCGTAAATATTAATGAAATAGTCATAATATCAAAAGAATAGGAACGGTATAGATTTCTTGAAATTATGGAGATATGCAATCTATGAATAAATTGACAGAGATTTGTCAACTTTGATTCAAGCATTAGTAAGAAACCGAAGATAATTGGACGAAAGACATGTTCATAAACCGGACTCGAACGTTTTTGCGAACTCATATAAAACAAGAATTACTTAATATTACAATTATAACATGAAAAGGATACTTAAATCTAGAACCATAAACGACAAAGTTTCCAAGCGATCGACCACTGTCTACGACCTAGCTGCGCGTAACTAATACGGCAACTTTTTGTTATTTGCTGTAAGTCAATATTATACAAGATGTCTGTTTAGTTCGATAGTTTCAGATTTAAACGTTTATCTCAAATAAGATGCAATCATTGAATGTTTCAATCATTGAAAACGCTATTTGAAACAATCATTTACACCATCAACATGAGGGAAATCTAATCACTTGCGTAAACTTTTTAGACAGGATAAGTAGCATTGGCCTATCGGAGGTTTACAGAAAAAAAATCTATGAGATTCTTTGTCGGTGTTGAAATAAGATGGCCACGTCTCGTCGCGTTGTAAGCAAACATTTGTGTCACGATAAAGCGCCGCCGTGATAATGAAAGTAATTATTTACTTACTAAATGAATTTGCCATCGCATACCGTGGACCTTCAAAATGCCATATGCTTTTATGATAATGTTTGGAAATGACATAATTAATCCCGCGAAAGAAAAGCAGATTTACTGTGTGTGTATAGTTTTATAATGTGGACAATAGCATCACTTATCTTATTAGAAGCGTATCTTTTAAGAAATCATTTTTTTTCAACAGCCAGTAAGCAAATTATGGGATCGTCACTAATGAGGTTGTAGTCTCTTTTATTATGTAACGTGGTCCTGTCACAGTAGTCTCTTTGACCTCTGTCACCAAAGAAAATAACATCTGATACGACAAAACTTTTGTAAATATTCATACTTAATAGAACACCGATGTAACTTTGTATGAAAGGTTGCTGTTAATAACTTTGTTAGCTATTAAAAGTGGTGTCATTTGATAGAAACCGCTGCAACGGATATCAGTAGTAGGTGTACGTAATTGTTACAACTCCGCAAAAGCCACAATTGCCTTGCCTTAAAGGAAACAATCGTAGTCATTTATACGTGCCATCTCCATTGCCTACATTTTTGAGGTTAATTAACATTTAGTATTACTGAGGCATCAGGGGGGATACCTAAATGACATGTGCTACAAAGCGATTCGATAGTGTACATCAACAATGTATGGAACTGACAGTGACGTTCGATATCTCACACGTGACAAGCACATTACTTTTCGAATGTCAGTTTCATACATTTTTGACGATTCCATCAACGATATCGGCAAACGAAAAGTAATTTGTCTAGCCCCCCAGTTTTACTCTGTTTTGAAGTAAATCGGGCTTAAAATTCGTGACAACTTCTAAAGAAGAGCAATAGTCATCTGTGCGCAGAATATTTTAAACTTTAGAAATCGTAGCACAATTAATCTTTTTTTTTACCTGACGGCTTTACAAATCTACTAGTCCGTCTCTCATGTGGAAATAAATAAATAATCTAGAAATTGCGTTGATTATTATTATTTAAAATTCAGACTTTAATTTTCAAATAGTTTTATCTTCAGACAGACAAGAATCTATTAAGACTTAATAGTAACATTTATTGAAGTACTCATTCGGTGGTCTCTTATCGCAGATTAAAACTAATCAATTAAATAAATACTTAGTTTAGATTTCTCTGATATCATTTAAAGATAGGCTAGATGGGAATATCATTAGTTATCTATGACATAGTTATGATTATAGATTATATCTATAAAATTGCATTATTTATTTCTTGTGATATTTTCAATATTTACTTTATAAATTGTTACTCGCGTTTATAAAACAAATCTGAATAATAATTGCCGTAATTATGCTACTAAATTAGTTGAAAACGGAAACGTCTCTGTAGCCTGGGAATTCCCATAGACCTTGACTTTTAGAGCGGTTCAGTTGCAGGTTTTAAATGAATTAGATATCGGATATCTTGCAGAAACCATGGTTTTTTCAACTTTCCTATGAAGAGTTTAATCATAATTCTGTTAAATATTAACATAAAATTCCGTTTAATTTATTAAAAAAATTACTCACAACATTGTATCAATGATTCAATACTTATTCTTTCCTATGAGGTCATTGTTCTAAGCTGAGTAGGGCCTATCCATCACGCCTACGAAGTACCGGCTCAAAAACAGTTTGTAAGAAGTAATTTATATTAAATAACCTGTTTCGTTCGTTCTAGTATGGTTTGAAAGAGATGTGGTGTATTTTTTTATTTACATCTGACAAAATAATGAAGTGACGGGGCTCCACGGAGCGTAACCCTATCGTTTTCCGGCACAATTCTCAGTATACAATTATGGTCGATTATAAGACGTGCGTGATGTAAGAACACCTTTGTAACATGAAGAGGTCTCAAAAAAACTACATGATTACTCTACATTCTGAGAAATGTATTTCAAATGGGATTTAATGTGTCTAATTTGAAGCTAATCGTCTACATAGGTATATTATTGTAAACATTAAAAATAGTCTATGGTTGTGGTAGTATCTTTAAAGGAATTGGCTTCGGTTTTCTTTTTAGGATTTTACAACATTTTGAAGGTTATACAAGGAAAGTGTAAATTTTTCATTAATTTCGAGACTTAAATGACTTAATCAACAATACAATAGTTCTTATTCATTATAAGTTATATTACGCTTAATTCACCATATAAAAACCTATAAGCATTTATTACACTATAGAGTCAATATTATCTCACTAACATATAATTATTTCAATGCTGATGATACTGGCTGGCATTCAACATAACCGCAAACTTAAATAACATAGCAATAATTGACTATTGCTTCAATACATTTTAATAATTACTTTTTTTTCGATTTTCTTTTTCATAGTAATAATTGTGCCATAGATTTAATACTTAAACGGCTGAATGTTCAAATGTCAATCAAATATTTCGTTACGTAAGCGTCGCTTAAAATCTAAGTGGCGTCAAAATTAAACGAGAACGCCGTAGAATTTGGATTTTAAGCGTGGACATAACATATAAAGCTGCCTCGCTCAGTTTTAATTGTACAGTTCGACCTTTATACCTAACTCTAAGCACGGAGACCGGATCATTATGAAATTATGAAAAATGATCTACACAGGCCCTATTCCTCGATGTAAACAATAGTTTTACGTTATAACATTTTCTTAGATCATTTACTAAGATTCTCTACTTTTTATTACGTATTTAAAGAAAAGATAATTTATACATTTTAATACTAAGAGCAATTTAAATAGATATTATGTAATACGAGAATATTCTTTGGCTTTAAGTTTTTGTGATTTTTACGGTTAAAAGAGTGTCTGTTACAAGGCTGTAAGTGAGGCGTGAATGAATTTTGTCGTGGCTGCTCGTGTCCCGTATTGTATTTGTAGTCAACCAACTGTTTTACATGTAACAAACGTATCTATGTACCGTTAAGTAGCTTTAATTAGAACGCCATAAAATTGACACGGACCTTGACAAACTATTTGAATACAATGCCGTTTATAAAATGTAATTTGTCTATAGTGTTGTCAAATGCGGAAGGTAGTGAATTCAATTTGCTGTTTTTGTAAATCATTTTATATAGTTTTAAAAGAGAATTAAACTTTTTATTCTTTTGAAAAACATAAATATATAATTATTTATATCCATATCATGATTTGTATAATATTCGTGTATACATATTTCGAAGCTTTAAACATATACAAAACTTAGTATCTTTGTAAAAACATTTGTAAACTTTTGCACGTAACTGTTGAAGAAGAGCCAACTACATAAACTGTTTTTGTCACAGTTTTTGCTTATGTTTCGTAGATTCCGTTTTGTAAATTCCTGGTATTACTAATACATATTACGAATTTGTTTTGCATCTTAATAAAATTATAGGTAAAGCTTCCAAAGCTCAGGCATAAAAAAAGAATTCAAGTAATGTTAGACAAAAGCTGTAGGTAAGTACATATCGTAAACCTTTTGTTTTCATTCTTTAACTTTCCGATTTTTCTCATATATTGTACTAATTGAATTTCTTTCTAAGTGTTAATCTTACTTCCAGAGCCAGTTATCTTTTATTATTATATATTATATAGCTTTATTGCTACTCAGAATGTAGTAATAATAAGTAATAACAGTGAGATGTGCGTGCGGCAGGGACAGGGCTCCGTGCCAAGCAGTGCCAGCGAGATCGCTCGGTGAATTTCACGCAACTATCTTAGTTACTCGTACATTGACATCTATTATTTTTCCCGCAAAAATATTCCCGGATTAAGTTTTATACCACAATAAGCTTTATTAGCGTTATTTAATTAAATATTGTGTGGCTATAAAGTTATTGATAATTACTTATTTAATATCTCTTTTATGCCCAGTAGCTATTTTACGTAATAGTTTGCAACTAGAATCTAATAGATAATTGTTGGCAGTCATTTCCGCAGATTGTCAGCCAGCTGCAATAATTGCACAGATTATATCCACACAGTACATGATCTTATAATTCCCTAATTATTGTAAACCTATTCAATACTATTAACTTATCTACCAATACTCGTACAATACAATCATCAATGTAGATTAAATGTTTTTTGTTATAAAGTGGCAAACGAGCAAGCAGCCACCTGGACCTGCTGAAATACCGAAGCGATATGTAACTATTGTAGATACTTTAGAAACGAAAAATATGTGAAAATTCAACATGTTTCGACAGCGCGTGTCAGCAAAGGCGTAGTCCCGGTGTGGACCCGGATAATTGCAATTCAAAAGTATCGATCTTTTCAGAAACCAGCGAGGTAATAATGCTATAGTGACGTCACGAATCGTGAAATTACTTTTCGGCATGTTTTAAGCTTTAAGCTCAGTGGCATAAAGATAACACTTATCACCTCCTATCTCTATCGCCATAAATGACACGTTTGTTGCTAAATTAAATATAAAAATACAGTTTTTTTTGTATCCCGGTCATACTGTGTGAGGAAATAAGCACTACTTAGTTAATTAAAAAATAGACACGGCTGATAAACCTTATTTAGACTCTACTAGTCTCTAGAAAGTCCTCAGTCTTCAAAATAAGTCAAACCATTTAAGCTGTACTACATCGCAATTAAATACTTTACATATAAATTCTCGTGTAGAGAAAATATAATTTACGGACAAGGTTTTTCTTTAATTCTAAAACATTTTAGTAACGAAAAATATCGCATTATCATAACAATTATATAGCACAATCAGAAATAGTAATGCGAAATAACTGATTTGAATTTCAAATTATTTTTCAAAGCGGGCTATAAGCGCCAAGGCTAGCGATGGAAAAGCTTACGGCACGCCGGATGTCCGGTCCGAGTTTTCATACGTCTTTTTACTGCGGCTTGCGCGCCCTCCGCGCTATTTATTAACGCTAATTAATGCCTGACAGTATAATCTATACGCTGCGCTTTTTAGCTAATTATATTACATTTGTTATTTTATTAAGTGGAATTAGTTAAGTAAGTCGCTAAATATGTATGACATAATTCAATTCATGAACCTTTTCTAATTAATTTTCTCTTTTAACGACATAAGACCTTTTTGTTTATATGTTAATTAACGAAATTAGACTATATTTTATGATTCTTTGACAAACCTTGTAGCAATAATTGACTTAATACGTTTAAATATAATAAAACATTTTTATTAGTTTGTACTCTACATCCTCTTCCGATTAACATTAAATGTATAACAAAAATAAACCAACTTCTAAATACATCAACGGCTCAAGGGCATTTGAAGCAGTGATTAATATAGTTTAATAAGTAAAGAACATTTTGATATGAAAGTACAAACAAGGTCGTATTCTGTCCCATTTCTCTATTTACCGAGGCCGGTAGTACGACAGTAGCTATAATCGTTGCAAACTTATCTGCGATGATAACAACTCAAATATTTGCTCGCTTGTGTAAACGTTTTTGTTACATTTGCGAGCTCCAATATCAACACACTCGATATTTTTAAAACCTTATATGCAGACATAGAGTAGGTACCTATACCGTAAGCTACCACTTAATGTCGTTTAATGGACACTTAATAATCCTTTATTGTTTAATTCGCGTACTAAGTCTGCGACAGTACGTATCTTGGACAGTAATAAGAAAATACCGATTGTTAAGATGTGCCAAAAACTAATTTGTAATTATTAGATTTAGAGTTATAAACGGTGAAAGAAAAGTTAGCCAATTTAGTATTTGAGCCAAATAAAAGTCAGTACAATTTTAAAAAGTGACAATACCTATAAGCAGTGATGTCCCAACTCAGTTCTATTATCTATGTGGAATATGTAGAGTGGTTGTCTCATGTACAGGGTAGATTCGCCACGGCTGAGCTGAGTGTGTTATTCAATTGCTACCATTGTTCACCGTACTCATAGTTGCGATTTCACGCTCCAACAGGGCTGTCGGTATTAAGAAAAACTGGACCATTCGGAAATAATAAGGCTTTACATGTTTATTTCTTGTGATGAACAGATTACGTCAACAGCACGCAATATTTTTTCATACTTCTTTTATATTTTCTCCCTGTCACGTTAAGATCTATGTGTTACTACTTTATGTACAACTACACAACAGATAGAAACAGATTTAAAATAAAACAGACAAGTAACCCTGTGCTCTGTCCTTTTTATTTTTTTATAAATGACGGAATCGGAGAGATGCTGAAAGATTTAGTCGAGCGTCTTGTTATAAAATAAATGTGCTATGTATCGTGATAATATGGTTTCAGTTCACCTTCGTGTAACAAATCATATCATATGTTTGCGTTCAGATGAAAGCAGTTAGCTACAGGTGTTTGTAATACTATGAGCGATAAAAATACAATTTGTTGCGACAGTAATCCATGTCCATTGACGATAGCCGGTCGGCGGTAAACCCTTGATTTATGATTTATAGCTTCAATATCTCTACCTTAATTATCTGTATCAAGAGGGGTTTTTAGAAATGACTAAGAAATATTTTCTTGGTTCTTTTAATTGTTTTATTTTACTTTCCAACTCGTAGCGATAATTATTAGGAAATAAAACTTCATTTAATGTGTCCACCCTAAAATAGATTGCCTTATCCGAAATTTCCGTCAATTTGTCACTTAGCATATTGTGAGACAAGTTTTTATCACGTGTGTGTGAAAATGATGCGACACTACAAAATAAGCAATAATTTGTTTATTTTGTACGAGTATACGTGTAATAAATGACTGGGTAATTTTCAGGTTTCAATGCCATGAACGATTTATGAATTTTTTATTATTATATTGTTCGTATAACATATTTGCAGTTAAACTGGTTGAATGTATTGCATTATTTAATGCTATAAAGTTTTTAATTAAAATGAAATAGACCGTTTTTAAATACATTAAGCCCAACTTTATTTTAGAATTAGACCTGCGGGGTTACTTAGTAAAATAATGATCAAGTTAGACTTATTTTTGTTAGAAATATAAGAATTAAATTTAAATAGTTTTGATTTTTCTGACTCTAGGGCTTCATTAGACAGAGATCGCGATAAAAACGGAGATTTTGCTTCGGTGTAAGGCCGTTTTTGACATCGGTCTAATGAAGACTTAGAATAAGGCGCATTTGATTTTTGTCCTCAATAAATAACTACTTATTTTAATGTGATTTGTCTAATTATTAAATAGAAACTGAGAACCAATAAACGAAATATTTTTATCATTGATCTTATCTTATCCGATTTATCAAATAGAAAACAAAACATCTCCATGACCCCATTAAAAGGCATTCGTAATAAAAGAATAGAAAAATACTTCTAATACTTATCTTATTAAGTACATATTAAGAGAGGTTTTGTATGAGGTTTTTTTTTTTGCTTTTATTTTAAGCAACAAATCTGAAAAAACTTAAATGTAATGTGTATATTTTAAATGGTAAGAAATCTTATTTAAAATTATTGATAACAAAGTATCAATTATAAAGTCGCGTGAAAATTGAATGGCTTTTGAATACTTACACTTTAGAAAAACTTCAAAAAACACTCCAAAACTTCAATTCGACTTTAATCGTTATGTAAAATATCTGCACAATATTTACACTACTACTGTACTATAGTAGCAAAATATTTAAAAAATAAGTTAGTTCTCGTAATTATAATAATTCCGCGAGTGCGGCCACCGCGGTTGATGTCGCGCGTTTTTGTCTGTGATATTGTTTGAATTGTAGATTTTGAACTGTCCGCCGTAAAGTAAGATTGATTTCCTGTTTCAGTTCTTGCAGCGACATCTATCGCAGTTTTTGTTTAGTCTTTAATTTAGTTTAGATCCATGCCATCTGTTGTCGAGTAGTAAGCAAACTAAAATTAAAATGAACGTAATTATTTTTAATCTACACGCATTCGAATGATGCTATATCGATATGTTTGTTTAAAATCGATTTTCAAAAATAAAGGGCTAGAAATGTTAGAGTAAGGGCCAATTAAAATATTTCGTAAAGTTTATTGCCCTATGGAGCGTTTTTAGATATTTTATGTTAGAGGGACTATCTATTTTAATTTATAATTTCAACCTATTCCCCCTTATTCCGCAAAAAAATATAAAGTACCGCGATAAATTAGGACCAATAGTCCATTATACGTCGTCGTATATATAGTCGTCGATTATACGATACTGGAAGGCAAGGACAAGGGGTCTCATTGGACCAAATTGTGTATCATAAGAAGTACCAGGAACAGGGATGTTCTGTATTTTGGAATAAATCTTATAAAAGTACAACTGGAATACTACCGATTCTTGTTTCGGATTAAAGCGGATTATGTCTAAGGAAAATGAATAGAGAAATGATCAAGTAATCATTTTTACTGATGTTAATTAAAACACGAGAGTATATTATGTACTGTAATATTTAATTTTGAATAACATGATTGTTTCACAAAATTGCATATCCTGTAAATATTTTACAGATAGGTAAATGTACTATTTACTTAATAGTCTTATAGTATATAAAATTAAATCATTACATCTAGATTTACAACTAGAAGAAAAGAAAATCATGAATTATGAACTACAGCTATTTAACTTATAGAACGACTGTCTTACAGATATATTACATGCAAGATATTCTCTATGAGGATATATATTTGTATATATTGTAATACATAATGTATTCTAAGCTTCGTCGCTGAGATCGCATCTGGATGGCGCTGATTTTCCCTTTTTCGGAGATTCTTTTATGGCTTCTGAAACGACAAAATAATAAATAATTCATAAATTCGGTTTTTACTGCAAATACCTGTTTAAAACATCGATGCTATTCATGAATAACGGTTCAATCCAAAAATTTTAAAATAGTGTTTTATTACACAGATCCAAATTAATTTTTATTTTATGCTCAATAAGACTCACATTCGTATTGGCAACGAATTTTGAAAATTTTTAATTGTTTTGTTATTCATGAAAAGCAACGATATAGTACAAGTATTCTGCAGTGAAAACTAACGTTAAAAATTTAAGCTATAGCTAGATTTAGGCGTTTTTTTTTTGTTAATATTTATTTAATGTTTTTTATAATTAGTTAAGCGCAAGCAAGGATACCTGTCTCACCGACTAGTGTAGATTTGATGAGAGCGGGGTCGTTGGCGGTGGGCAGCTTGATGCCTTGCTTCAACACCATTGTACCATCCTGAAAAAATAAACATTTTAGAAATTCAAATATATTTTTTTATTTATGCTAATATAAAAAGGATTTGTATTTTTGTATGTATTGAAATAACCCAAAAACGACTGAGTCGATTTCAAGTCTTTTACCGTTAGAAAAGCTATATTATCCGAGTAACATGGGCTATATTTTTTTTAATTCTGCGCGGATAAAGTCTCGAACATTTAATTACCAAAGTCGAAATATTTATAGCTAGTTGTTGCTCGCGACTCCGTCCACACATAATTACAAAAAACCTATATTACTCGAGGATAATGTAGCTTTCTAACTGTGACAGAATTTTTGTAACCGACAGTAGTTTTTGAGTTATCTTTCCTCTTTATACTAGTATAGTATGTCGAAATGTGGTATATTTGTTGTTACCTTCATTTCGACGAGTCCTTTCTTGGCCATGGCCTCCACTTCGGCTTTGGTCATCACAATTTTTTGAACTTTCACCATTTTCTTGCCGATTTGCATCTCGCAGAGTTCCCTCGCCGCTAACGCTGAAAAAATAAACACATAAAGTTATAAAATCCATTATAAGACAAAATAAATAATAATATTATTTGTTTTTTTTTAAAGTGAAATCTATGATATATGTAAATAAAGATATACGGATAATAACAAATATTTTTTTTTATTTAAGTTGTAAAAAAAAATACGTAATTTTAAAAGTGTAAATAAAAATACTTACGTCTAGCATTGGGGGGTAGAGGGATTGGTTTGACACCCGGCGGTAATGATTTCACAGGCACCTAGGAAATAATAAAAAAATAGTAAAAAAAAGTTAAAAAAGCATATAACCAAGGAAATCGACGAAAAATATTTTTATTCAAGTGAAATCTATGGTATTTCTTAGTAAAGTTTAATTAGTTTTACCTTTTTCAACGTTTGTCCCATAGGGTACACTAATAAATTAGGAATTTGCGGCGGCTCCGTTATCGTTTGTGGCTTTGTTTCATTCTGTAAGAAAAATACATCACTAAAAATCTGTCAAAAAAAAAAACAAACCATAACCATTTTTTCTTTTTTTTACTGTCTGAACTTTTTTTTTTGTAAAAACAGAAAATTCCAATAGGTTGTTTTTTATCGAAGTCTCATTTTAATAAAATAATGGTGTACTTCGTTTCTTTTCTAACTTACAACCGAACATTTAAATGCCACTTAAATATTTAAGAGCGTCTTACATATTACGTACACGGTTAACTCCAAATACTACGGCGATCTCGTTTCATATGGACACTAATAGGACTTTAAGTGAGTCTTAAATTTAAGCACCATGTGATTCGGCCGTTAAACTATTAAATAAAATAATGTTTAACTAATGTTAGACTTACATTTGTATTTTCCTTAATATTATTACTCTTAGTTTCCGCGGGTGTTCCTTCTGCAGCGGTGTCTCGCGCGGCCTCGTCCGGACCCGCCTTCGATGTCTCCTCATTGCCATCTTTCTTCAACTTTGCTGGTCTGGAATTTTATATATTTATAAACTAGCTGTTCCAGTCGACTCCGCCCGCTCGGAATTATAAAAAATGGAATAAGTAGCCTAACTTCTACAAGATTATGTATTCTATTTGCCAAATTTCGTCGAGATTCATTGGTTTTTTTGGAGATATCTTCTAAAATCCATCCATCTACTTTCATATTTATAATACTGGCTGTTGTTCGCGACTTCATGCGGAATTAAATATAGTTCATATTACTCTGATAATGTAGCTAACGGTGAAAGATTTTTTGAAATTGGCCCAATAGTTTTTGAATTATCAGTACTAATACAGTACATAGTAAAATACAGTTTTTGAATTATTACTATATACAGCAATATATTACTATAGATACTATATACGTACATTTCCCTGGGCGCGTCCTTGCGCGGTCGGCCTCGTTTCCTGGGCGCGATCGCGGGCGAAGGCGAGGGCGTGGGCGCGGGTGAGGGCGCGGAAGTGGGCGCGGGCGAGGGCGAGGGCGCGCTCTGCACACTCTGCACCACTTTACCTTGCGGAGTCAACGTCAATGACGTTTGTATCATCTTGGCAGGACCTCGCACTACTGTTTTACGTTTCGGCATACGCTAAAAAATACTATTTGTTAATATATTTTTTGACATTTTGAATGAGTTTTTTTTTAGATAAACTATAAGCAGATGTGTTGTGTGGTTTATTATGGATTTGTAGAGACTACCCATTTCAGGTTCCCTCTCTTAATTAATAAATACAATGTATCCACTATTTGTTAATTAAAGAAGAAAAAAATCTGTAATCTTATAAGCGACGCTTCACCGTGCGGTGTCCGGGCCGTCAGTACATCAATACCAGATATATCTTAACCGTGCTCATTATCACCCGACTCTGGCACGTTCGTATATTTTGTATAGACACTGAGGACCCGACCGACACGGCACGGTGTAATGTGAGTCATCATTTATACTTAGGAAAAAATACTAATGACACCTTTAGTTAAAATTGGTTCAATAAGCTTTAAGCAATCATAAAGGGACTTACAAAACCCAAATAAAAACATGCGCGAAGAACACATACTTTTTCAATAATGTAGAAAGAGAGAAAACCTTTAATAGCTGTAAATAATTTAATTAATACATAAATATAATATTTTTGAGAGACGTAGAACTTACCTCAGGAGTCTTCTCTCTATATTCTTCTTCAACATCAGAATCCTCGGTGTCTTCATCATCTTCATGTGACCTTTTAAATACAAATACATACAAATTATACTACGAAAAAAATAAAATAAATTATGATTGATTTTTATTATTCCAATCCAGTAAGTCAGTACCATTTTAAAACAAGAATGGATTAAAATTAATAAAATGTGAAGAACACTGGAATGCTAAACAACGATCTGTCCCGTATACCAGAGTTACGATCAACTGGTTTACTGGAATGTAGTACTGGAAAGAGTACATTTTTATAAAAAGAAAATATTAAAAACATACCTGTCACGTATCATTTTAGCATAATCCTTAATCTTCGAAGGTCTGGTGGAGCGCCGCACCGCCCCATCCTCTGTCTGAGATTTATCATTGTTCCCATTCTTGATTACACTCTGTAACTTAATTTATTATAATTAATAATTAAAAAATACATAATTATAATTAATTAAAATATTAATTTATACTAATATTATAAAGAGAGAAACTTTATATTTTTATATTTTTGTATGTATTAAAATAACTCAAGAACTACTGGGCCGATTTCATAAATTCTTTCACAATTAGAGAGCTACATTATTCCCCAGTAACATAGGCTATATTATTTTATTCCACGCGAACGAAGTCGCGCACAACAGCTAGTTAATACATAATTAGATAATTATATAGTTATAGATAGATATATAGAGGAAAAAATCGTTTCTATGTATGTATTGAAATAACTCAAAAATTACCGAGCTGATTACAACATTTTTCACGCTCAAAGCTTGGCTATATTTTTAATTCCGCGCGGATAAAGTCACGAGCAATACCTACTTATGTATGTAAAATTTTAAATTCATATCGGTTTACTAAGTTTTTAGTATTTAGTTTAAAAGTATAACGAGATTCAAACTTTATATGGGCTCGTGTGAAACATCGAGGGCAATTAAATTTTGTATAGCACTATACCTTTGGTGTAGCTGTAGTGTCTGTATCTTCTTTGGTGGTGTTGATAATTTTGACTTCTTTCACCTCCTTTACCTCCTTCTCTTTGGGCTCCTTGTTCTCTTTGGTGATGAGGCGTCGCTCCGGCGCCTTCTTCTCTACTGAAGGCATCTTTATAATCGCCGACACTCTCCTATCTTCTGACGGCCTGGAACATTTATATTTGCTTGGAAATAAAAAAAAAAACAGTATTTCATTGCTATGAAAAAAAAAATTCCATGGAAGTTGTCAAGTTCATAGTTAGTCTATGCTGTAATCCAAATCTTATCTCAGTTCCAAAATTTACTATTCTTCCATCTATACTAATATTATAAAGAAACTTTGTATTTTTGTATGTATTAAAATAACTCTAAAACTACTGGACCGATTTCAAAAATTCTTTCACAATTAGAAAGCTACATTATCCCCGAGTAACATAGGCTATATTATTTAATTGTACGCGGACGAATTCGCGCACAAAAGCTAGTCCAACCATACATTGTTAATTTTTATTTATCACTTAAAAAAGGTTAAAGGTTTCCCATGATGGGCTCCATTTTCCGCAACTCCACGACTAGCGCGTATTTTGCGTGAATACACATATATTTATCACTTATCACCTACAGTAATATATTTACCTGAATTTAGGTGTAGATGTATGAATGACCGGTCGTTTCCCGCGCGACGTGTCCAACACTTTCACTACTGCTTTCGTTTCATTTCTTGTATTATTTGTCTGCAAACAAACATAACAAATATCATAATTAACTAGCTCTCGCACGCGACGTTGCACGGTATTATAAACACAGTAGCCTATTTTACATATTCTGGTAGAACTTCCAGAATGTATTGTAGTTCTACATCAGCGTAAAACTTGGACATCTGTTAAGCAGTTTCGGAGATACCTTCATTCATTCATCAATCCATCCATCGTAGCTTATCCTAACATAGTATAAAACAATAACGCTTTTTATGTTTGTCCCTATATATGCTTCAAACTTTAAAACTACGCAACGGATTTTGATGCGGTTTTTTAATAGATAGATAATGATTCATAAGGAAGGTTTTCATGTATAATACACACAATATAGTAGAGCAACACTGACAATTTAGGGGTTTTTAATATGATGTCGTAAATTCACACATTTTTAGCGCTTACATTGCAAACGCTGCAGTATTTAGTATCAGCATTATACCGATTTTCACCCGTGCGAAGCCGGGGCGGGTCACTAGTATTTTGTGTAATACATTTTGCTTTTACCAAAAAAAAAACAAAGTATATAAAATAGTATTTGTAATATTAGTAAGATTCTCGTTTTTATTTAGATAATAAAGTGAAATAATACCCGTTTCAGTTCTTGCAACTCTTTCTCCAATAACTGCAAGGATTTGTTGCTCGCGCTCACTCTCACATCAGCTTTAGTTGGCTTCTCTTTCTTATCTGTAAGTATAATTTATTTAATTATATAAATTTTATTATATAGCTTACTGGATGTTCCCGACTTCGTCTGCGTAGAATTAAACTATATTACTCGGGGATAATGTAGCTTTCTAATGGTGATTTTTTTAAACCGACCCAGTAGTTCTTGAGTTATTTCAAAACATACAAAAATATAAAGAATTCCTTTTTATAGTATTAGTATAGACTATCATTTTGATAATGTATTTGATATTGTAATTATTTTTTTTAGTTTAGATGAAGTAAACAAAGAAAAAAATATTTCTTACCTGCATCTGCAGCTTGTGGTTGGACTTCTTTTCCTTTCTCTGAATTTTTTCTTACTACAGTCGCAACCTTTTTACACAAAATTATAATATTATTTATATGAAATATATTTTAATTCTCTAAGTTAATTCCTTATAGGTATACATATCTTTATTTTAATTTTTCCTTAACATTTACGGTATTTGGTTTCTCAATCTAAGAATAGGCGTAGAAACATAAAAAAAGGTAATTTAAAAGAAAATTCCATTTATAAGTGAATCCTAATTATTGATAATAACCTAGAATGGCGAATTAATCTAATACCAACGTTGGATTCCAAAAAAAAAAAGAAAAAAAATAATAATACTAGCATGGATAATGGTATGCCATCATGATATCAACAAGTCCTTTCACCACTATGATATATATAAAACAGCCTACTTGTGCGTGTGTCTGTTCGTCGCGCTTCTTGCCCAAGTCCTTCTTTAATATAGCTAAAGTGTCCACCGTGGACAACTCTGTATATGTTACCTCGGATTCGCTCTCTGCAACAAAAAACAATTTATTATGGTAAAATTTGCTTAAAAGGGGCATTTATTGTACATTTTTCATTCTAACCTTAGCCTAAGCCTAACCTAAGCCTTAGGGTAAATGAGACCTCACCCTCACGATTCTGGTATAAAATTTACTTGCAATAAAAAAAAACTTTAATTTTTCGGAATATGGTGGTAACAAATAAGATCTAACCTAACTAAAGGACATTAGACATTGGACAATGGCATTTGAAAGAAATCAAGTTTCATAGCTTAAATTATTTTAAATTTAATATATTAATATATAATATATATAATATAATATATAATATATTTAATTAATATTAATATATAATATATAATATATTTAATATTATATTAGCTTAAATCAGACAAAAGAGAGAACATACAAGATTATTATATTGCCTTTTTGTTCACCGTTTTTTTCGCGAACTCGGTCTAATGAAGCTATAGGAATCAACACTTTCTATGCCACTATAATTTAGACGCGCGCTCGCGAGACGCCGGCAGTGAACGTGTTAAAATAAATTTATAAACTTACCCTCAGAATTAGTGTTCTCTCCCTTCTCTTCAGAATCAGCGGTAGTGTTGTGCAGCTAAAACATTACAATACATATTAATTAACTCTTATATTTAAAAAAAAATAAAATTGACTAAAATATAATATCCCTACCATGTACTCATCGGGTTTCTTAATTTCTACAAGCATATGATCTCCTTCGTCTTTCACTGGAAATTAATTGCATTACTATAAGAAATGTATTTAAATTTATAACGACCATAAATAGGACGAAAATTACCATTTATATTATTATCATCATCCTCTTCTTCTGGCTCCATTTCTACTGAAGACTCGTCCTGTCCTAGCTCCTATACAACAAAAATAGTAAAATAGAAACGAGGTATATCAGCAGCTAAAAGGACCAAAACCGTTGGTATATATTCGCCGTAAAGCCTTGTACCAGGATAGTATTTTAGTCGAGTAGCAAGTAGCAAATATCTAAACAAAGGATTTACTAATCTACTCTACTAAAATGTTGCTCTTCGGACACGTTGTTACTAAATTACTATACTAGTAAGTAGGTTTAGGCTTAAACTAGTCCGAACAGTAGTAAATCCTTTGTTCGGATAAATGCTACTTGCTACTCGACTAAAGTACTATCCTGGTGTGAACAAGGCTTTATAGCGTAAAGACAATAGAAAATGACATGAGTATTGTCAGTCCCATGTCGTTGTAACCCTACGGCATCATTCGACCGAGTTCGCGCAAGAAACAGCCTTTCGCAGCAAAATCTTCGTTTTTATATCGTACTCGGTTTAAAAAGCTATAAAGTAACAATAATAGACAATTAATTAAAATAAATATAAATTAAACCACAATAAATCATGTTTATTTTATATTTTATCAATGTTTACAAGCACTTCAGGTGGCCGCTTGCTCGTTTGCCACTTTATAATATAAAAAAAAAACTTACATTGTTGAATTCATCCTCGTGGGCGGTCACCAGATGACTCTCCAACTTCTCTTTTGTAGTGAACACCAGCTCGCAGAAGTCGCACATGTATTCTATTACACAAATAATAAAAACACTTATTGTAATAATTCTATATGGCAACATTGCTTATAGCATAACTTATGTATATTTGTTGCGTGAATTGTTAATATATTGTTAAAAGCCAACTGAAAATTTATAACTTATAAAAAACCATAGCATAAAAATCAACAGCAGGAATGTCATTTATTAACTTTATACCCGTTAAGAAAGTGAATAAGAAAATCCATGTAATTTAAGTCCCCTCAAAGGTCTTTTGCCCTTTTGCTTTGCAACCGCTATACCGAGTATTTTAAAAAAAATGATTTGCTACACTAATACCTACCATTAACGTGGGACCTGATGTGCGCGGTTACAGCATCAACGTTATGGAACTTCTCCTGGCAGAGCGGGCAGGTGAGGTTCTGCGTGGCGTGTATCGCCGAGTGGTAGATGAGGTCGTCCTGCGAGCTGAACGTGTCGTCGCACTGCTCGCAGCGGTACTGCTCCTGCGCGCCGAACTCACCGCGCGGACGTATGTTCTCACGGTGCTTCAGACGGAGATGTCTGGAAGAGGGTAGATTGGATACTATTTTTTCATAAGGAACTGTTGCTACGCTTAGTCCGCGCGAACTATTCATCCCATTATAACTCGGCTTCATTAAACTGAGTTCGCTCTAAAGACGGATTTAAGCCGAAGCTAAATCTCTGCTTTTATCGCGAACTCGGTATAATGAAGCTATAACATTACAACCATTTTTGCAATAAATATTCTGTGTTTTCTCACTGGTGTTTAGGAAACCCTGGTTTAGATTATCTTTGTGCAAAGTTTTATTTAAATGTGTTCACTAGTTTTGCCGTGAAAGTCAGACATGCATTCACTTTCGCATTTATAATATCAGTAAGGATAAAATAGCGCTTGGCCACAGTCGTCCTGATATGATAGACATGGTATACGCCTCTACAAATATCTTGGGGGCTTGAACCCTTACGCTTTGCTACAATAACATTTACTTACATCAATAAGTTAATTAAATCAATGATCAATTAATTAAAAATATTGATAACCTCTGTAAAATACATTCTTTAATTATTTTTACCTTTGTGTTTTCTAAATTATTTCAATTTTCTAACAATAAAATTATTACCATGACGTAAAATGTCATTTATATATTTTTTATTAGATGTCATTAAATAATTACGGCGGCGAAAAAAATTGGAAATTCTATTAAAAAATATTAGGGTGTTTTACAAAATAAATACAGGAAATCCTCAAATAAATGTCGCTTTTAAAACTGACGCTCCCTCTCTACCTATAGTAATCCTTATAAAACCTTTACTAAGACTTTTCTTTAACAACCAATAATAATGATTTAAAAATGCCTTATTAATATAGCTACACAATAATATCAAGAAATTGAAAATGATCTTACATGTAACGGTGACGCGAATCAAAATTCAAATGACATTGGACCAGTGGCAAGATCCCCCCTACATTCAGATTCCTAAGACGGGAGTTAACACTCACAATGCTAAGTGTAGTCAGTCATATAGATTTACATACTATGTAAATGTATCAAGATCAGTTACATGAATTTTGAATACAATTTGGTTTTGATTTAAATGTTTTTCTGCGGTCATTCAGGTAGCTGGAGTACTATACTAAACGTATTTAAGAGAATACAAAATCAAATAAATGAGAGTCAATACTATAACATAGTAATACACTATGAAAGTTTAAAACTACCAAGTTGCCAAATTGCAACATCTACCAACATTAAGTGACAAACGAGCTGGCAACACCGCAGCGAAAAAGGACACCAATATCCAATGCCTTAATTAAAAAAAGGAAATCATTGTTCCCTATGAGTTAAACAAACCTTTTTGTCAATTTGATTGTTTCCACCTTTTTCATTGATTCTCTGCAGATGAAGATGATAACAAAAGCTAGTCTTTATTTATATACAAATCTATACTAATATTATAAAGAGGAACGATTTGTATTTTTGCATGTATTGAATTAACTCAAAATCTGCTGGGCCGATTTAAAAAGTTCTTGCAATGTTACACAGGTTATATTTTTGAATTCCGTGCGGACGAAGTCGCCAGTAACAGCTAATGTATAATAAAATTACCTTGTGTAATGCTGGAACTTGGTAAAGGTCTTGGAGCAATGTTTGCATGAATACAGTTTGTCCTCTTCCGAGGGTCTTGTCTGTTTGGTAATGTTCGGATATCCTGTGGAAAAATTTTAACACATTTTAATTGTTGCAGGCTGGAAACGAAAAAAAACATCTATTATACAAAACCAACACTGAATTGTCTTACTCATTTACTATCTTATTCGTAATGTTATATTTAGACCTTTAATTTTAGCACATAAACTTTACTAAAAATACATTTTTTAAAAGGTCAAAGTACAATAAAATTTATATCATGTGCGATTTTAATATAAACTCACCCTTAGTATTTTGTTTTACTACATTTTTAGGGCCATCTTCATTATTTTTAGTATTTAGAAGTTTAATGCAGGCCGTATCTTCTTTCATTTCTTCATCGGAACCATCACCAGCAATCTATTACAATAATATTGCTTCAAAATTAATATTAAACAATATTAAACCTTTTTTATTAATATTGAAGATATAAATATTCAATAGCTTATGAAAAAGATTATCTGAGCCAGTAAGACGCGCCAACTAATATGGTTTAACGAGTTTCTGTGAGAAAACATATAATACCTACAGAATTTAATAAAATCAATAAACATAACAAGAAGCTACAGTACAAACATCTTGTAACTTTATTTATTTGCCAGGGGGCGCTAGTTAGTGATCATAATTGTATTTGTTTTATACCTACTGGGGTCAGGTACCTTTGTTGGTCTAGATAACAATTTATAATTAGTAACTACCAATTAGTAATAAATTTATCACTTGGGTTTAAATGCAATCAAGGACCATTGTTATAATTTAATTTGGTTTGGATTTAGCAATATAGGTATTCATAGCTTTTATTATGCTTCGTATTCTTAAGACCGAGTTTGCTATAACAACGGAGATTTTGCTTTGGCCTTATCGCAAACTCGGAATAATGAAGCCTGGGCTTTATGTTAATATTATATCATACATTGTAAGCATGTTCATCATCCTCTTCTTCATCACTCTCAGATATATTGTGTGTGCTGATTTGCACTGTAGCACCACCTTCTAACACAGTTTTTATTTCATACTCCGTTGAACTTTTATATGCCTAAAACATTGATTTTATTATTTAATAAAGCTATATTCAGACAATGCTATTTAAGTGTCCATTACAAGTATACATTACTTTGTTGAGAGCTCCTGGCCATGGGATAGGCTCCAATGGCATTCCATTCTGAGTGAACTTCAGTATTCTCTCATCAGCTTGTCGCACCATTTGTTTGTAAGTGTAAAAAAGATTCATGAAAACTTTGCACTGGTTGCAAATATATCTTGGCATTCTATCTGAAGGGAAAACCTGTAAAATAAGAGTATGTTTATTTCAAAAATGTCAATTTAATTGTATTTTACATAGTTCACATTATACTGGCATTTCAATATTTACTCCTAGGTGGCGCTTTGTGTGTCCGAAATGTATTTTACATTTTTATTTACAAGATTTTGTGCCGAAGCCTATTTTAACTAGGTAATATAACATCTTTTATTATTTAACATGTACTGGTTTAATAAATATATCTCCGTAACAACTATATTGAGCGGTTTAGTCTTTGTTTTATCAATAACATTCGGCGCCATTATGCCAAGTAGACAGGAATAGTTCTATTTATTATGAGTCGTCAAACATACAAATAAAAAAGCTTATTTTGTAAACAATGTTTATAAATGAATTTACGTATCAGAATTACCTCGACAGAGACACATGATAAGATTTTCAAAGGAAGATCAACAGTTTTCTTAGTTGGTGGTTGCCTGCGATACAGGCTCCCCAGCGAAGAATTTTTAGCTAAACAAAATCTGCACACTTTCATGGCACTTAAATGTTCTTTTCTTTTCTCCATTTTTATAATTAATCACTCAAACTATGTTTTCACATAAAACATAACCTAGACGCGACAACAGAAATGTTTCACTTGTATTTAACAACGACTAGCAGCGCCACTATATTTTGCGGACGCGGTATGAAAACTTAATAGCGCTCCAAGTGGCCGAAAGCAAAAACTTTGTATTCTTCTTGCAAAGGTGTTTGACTATTGGTGGAATTCAGAACAACGCGAAATGGATGAATCGCGTTAAACGCTAGATGAACTTCTGCTTCTAAAAATCCAGCATACATATTTTTTTACTAACTGATATTTTTTTTAAGAAAAGCTAATTAAGTACTAGATAATATATCTACCTCGAAAACTCTTGTATTTTTTTATAACAGTTAAAGTCTTTTATTATGTGATCAATGATTAAAATGAAATGTTTATTAACGCTATTTAAGTATCTTAATTTTATTTAAAATTTTAAAGTAAATATACATTGAGGACTACTATTATGCCGATTTTAACTTTGCCACTTTCCCTCCTGTTAACGCCCCTCTTCCTTTAAAATAAGATGCCCTTTGGGCTCTCAAATAATCCTCGGTTAATAGTATTATTTTTTTATAATTATAAACAATTTTGTAGAAAAATAGACGATAAAAATAAAAACATTGATTTTGATTTATTAATTCTCATATTTTTACACGCCATCTAACAAATAAATGAAATATCTGTGAATTACCGAGAAACAGTATTCAAAAGATGGCGCAATTAATTATTAAGTAGCATTACCTTCATCTGTTTCTAGATAATCTAGAATGTAGTAAAGCAAAGGAGTTTCATTCAGAATTTCATACATGCATACTTCCTTCATTTCTATCACTTCCATGCATCTGCATGCTCATGCTACACAAGTTTGCCTTTTTTATTTAAGAAAAGGGGGCAAACGAGCAGCGGGAACACCGAGGTGATCATCGACGCTCATGGGTTTAAGCAATACCAGAGGAACCATAGATGCGTTGCCGGCCTTTTAGGAATTTAGATTGTTGATACCACGACAGATCCTCACCCTACTTTTCCGATGGTTTTCTTTGCTGAAAGTTGTCTACAAGAACATATTGTTGCCTCTTGTATTTTCGTTACAAAAACAGTTTTAAAAAATAAAGGTAGCTTAGGTTAGTTAGTACCAGTATTTCGATAGTGGGAAGGCATAGTGACAATGTGACTCCAATTCATTACATTGATTTGTTGTCTCTTAAAACACTATATTTCAATCGCCATAATGAAACAAAAAAAAACAAAAATGGTCCACGCGGTTTAAAAAATATAGTCAATGTTATTCAGTGATAATGTAACTTTCAAATGGCGAAACAATTTTTGAAATAGGCCCAGTAGTTTTTAAGTTATTTCAATACAAATAAAAAAAATCTTTCATCTTTATAATATTAGTTTTAAGGTGGGAATCATACTATCGGAATCGGATTATTAAATGATCAAAAATGTATATAGATATAGTATTATAGATTCTAATACCAAATGTGATGAACACTTTCCTTAATAATTAATTGCTCGTCAATACAACATGCATATTTATCATTTTGTATAAAGATTAGATATAAATGTCGTAGATTACAAAGATTATAATGAATTAAGTAGAGAAAACAACTCCTGTAAAACAAGTCGTAAGAAATGTTAAAAAAAATTGTGTAAAATGAGTGGTTTTTACGATTTCGCGCCCAATTATAGGAGTTCAAGCGGCAATTTTAACGATGAAGGAATACCGGATTCCCGAAATATACCAAAATCACTCAAAATGTAAGTTCTTATTAGAAATGTAATGTGCTTAAACACACTTCTTTGGGTGTGATACATTACCTTAAGACTAGTTTGTAAGGGATAATATCGAAAATATAAGTTAATCGCAAGGTGGTTATTTTAACGACTTCTGACGATTTCTGACGAATTCCTTGTTCTCTGCGATATTGGATTTGTTAATCTTTGTGTTTATGTTTGTCGCAGGTGGCGATCGACTTCTTTGATAAATCTTGTTAGCAATACAAATAGAAACAGAAGCCCTGTATATGAGTCCGCACCCTTTAACGACACCACTAAATACGCCAGTACTGAGAGTTTGACTACATTTTCTAGTTATAAGGTAACTTTAATATATTGACGTATATGTATCGTGTTGCCCATTAGCGGCTGAGTTACTTTCATTGCAAGGAATGGACGAAATACCTTGTAGGGAGTCAAGAAGGTGCGCGTGGAGCCGTAATAGGACAAACCGCACGCGCCCTTCCTCGATTCGGCCCGTATGACCTGAGGGCCGGTGGAACCATGGGTGGAGGAGGGAAGCCGTTAAACTTTAATATATTATTGTTATTATAAAAACATAAAATTAATACCAGATTGTAAAATTAGCCTAACATTAACGAAGCATACTTAAATAAGCTAAGCACTTCCCTTTTTATACAGTACACAGAGTTGTTAGTACCCAAATGCTTAAACTAAATCCATAGCTATGGGGGGTATCCCTCAGCAGTAAGTTTGTATTGTTCGGAACTTTGGAACATAAATATTCTTTTGTTTCAGAGTAAAAAGTCACTTTGGTTACTCAAAGATCTGGAGAATTTTTGGGACAGCTGGGACACAATCGTTACTATAATATTGGTTGGTGCAAAGGACCTTCCGAGACCACCCAATGATGGTACTACCCATGAACTGTATGGTAAATTTAGGTAAATCTATTTTTTCATAGACCAAATGTGGTAACCAAGAACCAATAAAATTCGAGATGCATTTAACTGAGACAATAAAAAAAACAACATTTCGTTAGCAACAGAATTCCAAATCGCAATATATCTGAAGAAAAGGGTCACACTCACACCCCTTATAAGAAATCTCTTAACAGGTCTATTATTTCGTGAGATAGGTAGTTTAATGTTTCTTTAATTCGATGAGTAGCTGTGCAACGGGTACTCTTTAGAAATAAGATTATACACTTCCTGTATCTACGTAGATTGGGGTCAGAGACATTCAGGTCGAAATCCGTCCTCCACACCCGCCGGCCGGAGTGGCGCGAACGTTTCAAACTGCACCTACACAAGGATCATTCACTAAAGCTCACATTATGGGATAGAGGGCGACAGAAAATATTTATGGGCAGGTATTACTTTTTATTTTTGTTATTAAAAATAATTAAGTTAAATTACGCTAAAAAACAATCATCACCAACTATGGGTGTCGGGCATTAAATTGCACAAGATACAGCAAACGATAACGAGAGAATCAATTAAAACTAGGATTTGCAAATGTGACGACATACCGTCTATGTCGTATTAAGCTATTCTATTTGTTCACAGTTGTGTTGTAGATTTGTCTAAGTTCGAAAAGGAACGCACTCACGATATTTGGCAAGAGTTAGACGATGGCTACGGTTCCGTACATTTGTCAGTGACAATGTGCGTCGTGCGCTATCTGCCCACCGCACCGAAAACTATCAAGACTGACTTTCAAGAGCAAGTATGTTAAACACATATCATTATCCAACACATTTGTTTCATCCCCTTTGATTCGGTTAAAGCGTTCGTATATTCCTTGCCAAGTACTACAAATTGGTGTGCTATGTTAAGCATGTCGTAGAAAATTTGTTTGGTTTTTATCTTGTCTTTGTAAGATCTTACTTTACATGATAAGAGGAAACATTTTTACAAATGTACCACTGATTTAGGTGCTTTTTATGCCTTTCCAGCACCGCTACAAACCATCATTTCTATCTCATTCTTCATTTTCTGTAGCCAATAACTGGCAACTTATCGTTGTCACCGTTTTTATAAAAAAAAATGAAAGGGATGAGAATATATTTTATACTAGTCTTTCAGCAGTGGCATATTTTATTCAGTCTCATGCAGATTGGAGCAGCGACTGGAGACTTGTGGGATGTCTGAAGGTGAAAGTGATCAGGGCGAAGGGTCTGAGCGGGAAGCCCAGCGCATACTGCACGTTGGAGCTCGACAACGAGCGGTTACAGACCCACACTGCTAGCTCAGGATCTGAACCTGTCTGGGATAAAAGCTATGTATTGTATGAAGCATCGCTATATCTTTTCTTCATCAGCAGATTCATGCATAATTTTGTCCGAAAAGTATTTTATCATTCGTCGCACTTCAGTTCATTTTATTATTAAACAAAAAGCAAACTTTTTTAGATTCTAAAATATTTTCAGTAATGTATACGACGTGACTTCGGTCCTAATATTAAAGGTACATAGTAGTTCAGTGGCGAATGCCTTTCTAACTGAACTCCTGGGTCAAGTGTCGATTCCATTGCTCAAGATCACTAATGGAGAGACTCGTTGGTATGCTTTGAAAAGTCGAAACAATCGTGAAGCAGCTAAAGGAAATTCTCCAAGAATTTTATTAAGAATGACTGTAACATGGAATCCGGTGAGATATTTTTACAAAATGGAAAATAAAAATAATAAAAATCTCGTAATAATTTCAAAATATTTTCAGATCAAAGCGACTCTACGTCTTTTTCAACCAAAAGAAGTGAAATACATAGAAGAACCACCGAAATGGGATATATCACTTTTGATGAGAAATCTTCCTATTATCGTAGATACTTTTAATGATATTTTGCAATTCAATGAAGCTTTTAAGTAAGGTTGAACAATAGCAAGAATACGTAAACAAAATTCAGCTATTCAACTACATTTAGACATTTACTTGATTCTTTTTTTTAGGAGGGTTTTTGAATGGAATAACAGAGAGATGTCGGCATTTGCTTTATTTTTATGGCTAATGCTATGTTACTATCTGACACCATGGACTGTTCCACTTCTTTTCTTATTAGTTTTTTTGTATTTAAGAATTTATACGTGGACAAAAGGTAATATGAGTTGCATTTAATTTGAATTAAAATATAATAACAATTTATTTAAACTGATACCTTTGTAGGTAACAATTATTTTATTAATTCTGAAGCGGAGATCGAATCTGAGACCAATTCAAATAACAATCAAAAGGTGTGTATGGATTTTTTTCCTACCCTCCTAAATCCACATCCCTTTCTTATTAAGGATACAGGGCAATTGTACTGAGTTCAAAAACTTAGGAATCTATAATTATTATTTTAAAACATTTTTTTAGGACAATAAAGGACTATCTAGACTTAACGAAATGCAAGAAATCGTTATAACTATGTCAAATGTACTGGCACTTATTGTTTCTTTATTAGAAAGGATAAAAAAGTAAGTGGATAATAATCAGTGATTGTTTGATATCGACAGAATATTCCTTTTGTTTTAGCTGAAAATAATATTCTTAATTATCATTTCAGCTTATTTACATTTCAGGTGCCATTCTTAAGTTATGTTGTGATGGCAATACTGGCTTTACTCTCTTTCGTACTGTATTTTGTACCATTCAATTATTTATTAATGTTATTTGGTAAGTAAATATTTTTAATACAACATATTGAGAGCGAGCTTCGATTGATAAGTACATACCTACAATCTACAATATAATATAATAATTAAGAGAAATAAAACACAAATACTCTTGTTTTAGGTATTTATAAATTCATGAGGAAATACTTGAACCCAGATAGAATATTAAACAACGATTTAATTGATTTCATCTCAAGGATACCCGATGATAGAATATTGGTAACGTACACAAATTTATTTATCACATAATTTCCGCCACGAGTATGTAGCTCCTATTAACATAATTCATTCTAATCTACTCCCATTACTTTATCACAAAAATTTGTCGAGGACATGTTATCTGCTCAATTACTGGTGCCAATGACCTGTGGCCCATAGACAATACTATCCATAGATTATCATTGTAGCGCATAGATAATTCACGTTCCATTTTCAAAATAAAAATAGAACAGATGGAGAATATGCTGATGGACTTAAGATAGACCTAAAATAATGACATTGCTGCAATAAGAATCATTAATTAGTCGCTAAGGGAGTCACACACGACTCTGAGTGCGGCAGTTAAACTTAATTTTATTATCTACTGAGGTAGTTTCAGTAGAAGCCGCTAGACGCTAGATTTCGAGTTACTGCTGGTATATTCTTTACTCATAGACAATAGCAACTAAATAGTTTCTTGGTCCAAAGCTGCCAGTTTATTACTTAACTTATAACTAACTAACCATCG
Organism: Papilio dardanus tibullus; assembly: GCA_013186455.1. Taxonomy (NCBI): domain Eukaryota; kingdom Metazoa; phylum Arthropoda; class Insecta; order Lepidoptera; family Papilionidae; genus Papilio; species Papilio dardanus. Next base: position 161,762 of record QDHC01003372.1, on the reverse strand, counting down.
AATAATCGAACCCTACTATAATTTAATTTTGTTCCACAGAAAGACTGGAAGGAATTGAACGTCCCAGAACCGGTACTTTGAGAAAAAGGCAAGATTCGGCGATACTGATACAAGCCTAACTCGTTTGTTTCCATTTTTTATATTGCTTAGGGTCATAAACAAAAGAGCAATATAAAAATACTGCTTTAATTCTAATTTGACAGTTTTTTTAAGTCGTTATTTTAATGTTTTCATTCTTGAGCCCTAACTAACTTTTGGACAGTCTTTCAAATGTTTCCTTATTACCTTGCTCTGACCCGATTTTTTTGTACAATTTTAAATCAATAACTAAATTGTCTTTCTGTAACTAAAAATATATACATATTATCATATTTTACACCTAAAAATGCATTGTGAGTGATCGTGTATTCGCGTATCAGATACACTTCTTTACCATGATTTGATTCAACTGAAAAAACTTATCTTTTAAAAGTTCTCTGTACAAAAAGTTCTCTTCAAAAGACGGAAAGAAGTACAACCGATTTAAATTGACTGATATTATTTTCTTATACCTAAATTATAATCACAAAACTGTACATTGAACATAAATAAATATTACTACTAGAAATCACAATCTTCATTTACCCTACGCAATACGTAGGGTAGTAAGAAATTCTTTTATTATGGCACTACGTTCTACAGAGATTCCTAGTGTTTACTACCGTCTCTTCATCGAGTCAGACCTGCTGATACTCGATTCCGTCACTTTTAGCTCCCGCCATTGTTTCTGCAAATTAAATGCGAATTATTTACATCTTATAAGATTGTTTTTGAACGCATGTTTGCAATGTTAAAGTAAAAAAAAAAATCATATAAATTAGACTTCGCATTATGGTGTAATCAAAAAGTATAAAATTGATAAACTTTTTTAGTTATTATTTTTTTTAATTTATTAGAGGACAAAACATTTTTGGTGTCCTAAAAATCCCGTACTAAAATAGCTTAGTCAAACTTATGTATATTTTAATTTTAGGTGTAAGTTACTTACCAAAATCTCATTGTCAGGAACGCGCGATATGAAGTCCAGTATATCATTGTTAGGAACTCTGTTAGGATTCATCGCTTTCCTCGTAAATTTATATATACCTGGAATGTAACAAACAATTATATATCTACGAGTAATCTAATCTCCAATGTATACAATAACGAAGTAGTTTTGTAATGTCGGAGTTTATCAAAAATTCAAAGATCATTCAGGTCAAAATATATTGTGTAAACAAATTAACATAAAAATATTATGAAGAGACAAAAATTGATAAGTTATTTATAGTTATTTGTTACTTAAATAAACCTTGAGAAAAGTAAGTAATTTATCGGAAAAGTTCAACGTTGTTGGTTACTGTCGTTACAGTCATCGAAAAATATATTGACATCCCTTTCGTTATTCTTAAAATAACAGAGATAATAATATGTTTCTGTATGTCTATTTCGGAAGTGTAAACGGTGTAAACTCATAAAAAAAACTTGTACAAAGACAACCAACGAACTTAACTGTAAGTCCGAAGTTCAAAATTAACATTTATAGATAAGCAGCATATTTGTTTTTGTTTATGTATTGTATGAAAAATTATCATATAATAAACATCAATTTCAAATATATATTTGAATTATTTACATTCTTCAATATATTACATAACAATATATTAACTTATAATAAAAGGGTCAAGACTTTGGAAATAAAAAAAACTCACCTAATGCCATGAATAAATAATTAACAGGTATAACGTAAAATGCTACAGACGCAAGTGATAATCCGATAATAGCTAAATAGCTTAGATACGGCACGCTGAAGTTTATTAAACTGAAACAAAGAATATTTTAATATTAAGAATATTAAATGCAGTGGTTTATCAACACTAGTTGACCTTGCGTAATTTAAAATGCCGATCTCAATTAAAACAATATCAAATATTTCAACATGAATAATAATTTTAAATACAAACTAACTCTGTCTGGGGGTGCCATGGAATTGACAAAAAAAGTATGAAACTGACAACATTCGATAAGCTATGTGCTTGTCACGTGTGATATATCGAACGTCATTGTCAGTTCTATACATTTTTGACGTTCGCTATCGAATCGCATTGTAAGCGAATGTGCTTTGGATAACCCCCCAGGTCGTTAAAGAAAATTAAGTAAAGAGAAACACTTTGTATATTTGTATGTATTGAAACAACTCTAGAACTACTGGACCGATTTCAAAAATTATTTTACCATAAGAAAGCAACTTTATCATCATTAAATTGTTAAAACTTTCGTGAGACATTATTATACTTTATTTATTTAAAATGGCTAAAAACTCACGTGTAATTTTCGGTGAACGGTACCGACTAGTTTCGAACTCTTCGGGAGTCCATCATCAGGGCGAGTGCTTACATTTCGGAGGTCGCGGTCGCGGCGCGTCTCTCACTGAACCGGTACCGTTCACCGAAAATTACACGTGAGTTTTTAGCCGTTTTAAATAAATAAAGTTTATCATAATTATTTAATTCCACGCGGACGAAGTCGCGAGCAACAGCTAGCGTTTAATAATTCAAATAAAATAATTATAGTAACTTACTTTTTTAATCTTTCGCTTATGGAGACGATATAGTCGATACCATTTTTTATAGTAAAAGTTAAGTCCTGTAGCTCGTACAGACGTGTTGATATTGTTTTGTCATCCTGCATAAAAAACATAAAACTCTTAAGCATTTATACACCAATATGGGTTATAATCATGCACAGTATATCTATATGAATTTTCCGAGAATTATATTGCTCATCAAAACGGTTTTACTTTCCTTACATAGAAGCAATATCCGGGAAAAATTAAATAAAAAACCCAGAGTGATATTATTACTCAAATCCATAATACATGAGGATAATGCGCAAGCGCAAAAGAAAAGTCCTTAAGTCTTGTTCGCACCAGGATAGTATTTTAGTCGAGTAGCAAGTAGCATTTATCCGAACAAAGGATTTACTACAGTTCAGACTGGTTTAAGCCTAAACATATGCACTAGGGTAGTAATTTAGTAACTAAACATCCGAACAGCAACATTTTAGTAGAATAGATTAGTAAATCCTTTGTTCGGCTACTTGCTACTCGACTAAAATACCATCTTAGTGTGTACAAGGCTTTACGCATCGTAACTAACACGATGTTAGTGGAAACCGCATATGTATTTTTAAAATTTTCCATTACCTTTTGTATATCACCATCCTCTTCAGAAGTGTCCTCATCAATTAGTATCGGAAGTAATGGACTGCAATTGTTTCCTGATATACAAAGATTTTGCATTAAAAAAAAAAACAAAAAAACAATTGTATTACAAGCAAAGAAAGGTGGTCATATTCACCTCGATACATCGCCCAGTACGGAAGGAATGGTAGAATCAATAGTAATGGCATCATCCACATCCTAAAGAAATACCAAAACAAAAGCCATCCTCCTAAAGCCATT
>QDHC01003372.1:134109-149509 GCA_013186455.1 Papilio dardanus tibullus | reverse complement strand
GTTGAGTCGCTCTGAAGATACCATCTAACACATCCATCCATGGGAATCTAAGCTTCCGAATTTATAGTATTACAATGATTAATATATTTTTGTTACTTCGTTTAATTACATCACTTCTATGTAGTACAAGCAATAGATTAAATGATTACATTATCTCGGTTACTTATTAGTTCTTACTCATTGTTTGGTAAACGTGCGAACTTGTAAAGTCATAATCGCTCATATTTTTAAATTCACACACTTATTTACTTATTTCGGTGTTAATTCTTAATATCAGTAATTTTTTTTCTTCCTTCTGATAAAAATATTAACAAAGCAAATACATTTTATAAGAAAATCATTAGCTGATTCAAAATACTTCATAAAAAACAATACGTTGTTGTTTGAGTATAAAAAGTATTGTAGTATAAAAAATCCTTATCTTATGCCATAATGTAATGTAGAATTTTTTGTTCAATTCTTATTTAACGTTACTTTTAAGAGCGCGGAAGTTACAACTTTAAACAAGTACAAAATATATTGCTGTTTCCATTTTTTTTAAAGTGTGAAAAAGATAACAATATATTTTTGTAATGTTGTTTATCTGTGGAAATGTACATGTAGGTGTCATTTATTACTTTGATAACCTTAACTTAATTTAATGTTGTAGTTTTAATCATGTTTCTTATGAAACTATAGCATGCTATCAATTGAAATGTCGCATTGCACGTAGTATAATAATAACTGTAAATCAATGAAAAAATCAATCACGCTAATAAAGCAAATTGCTGGCATATACGACAATAAACAATATTCAAAAAGTCGCGATTTTCAATACATAAAATGTGAGTGTGATAAGTTGTTTCGATTTTTTTTGCTTTAATTTTTTTTCTATTTATTATGACAAACTAACAACAGTACAAACAAAATTTATAAAAGAAACAGTAAAAAAAGAAAAAAAAAAAAAGGTTAAAGGTTTCGACCTATGATGGGCTCCATTTTCCGCAACTCCACAACTAGCGCGTATTTTGCATGAATACACATATCTTTGAATTTCATCACGATGTTTTCCTTCACCTATGAGCGTCGGGTAAATATGTACTTATGAAAATCGAAAAACACATTGGTACATGACGGGATTCGAACGCAGGACGTGCAGTTTACAAGAGCTAAACCCCTGAGCCACCGACGCTCTAACAGTGAGTATATTATAGTTATAAGTAAACGTACCATCAACAACGTTCGTCACAGAGTTATAACTGTATTATTTTGAAACAATTCAAAAATTGATTGTTTTACACTTAGATAAATAAATGATTTCGTATCGTATTCTTGAATATACATTTTATAGATAAAGCACGTTTATTTTGATTTGAAATAAACTACTATCGTTACAAGGCTTACGTAATACGGAGTTATGAAATTTTTTGACTAAGATAAGAATGAATAGGTGTAAAATTTAAACATAATAGTGCTTATTAATTTCAATCATTCGTAAAACCAATATTTTATTACACTCCGAGAGAATACTATTCAAAAAATATATCCCAATTTTTTAAATCGGTTAAGTTACTAAGTGAAAATGTAACCTATCCCCCTTAATTCGAAAAAATGCATAAAGTACTGCAATAAACGCGGACCAATAAGCCGTCAATTATACGATACTGGAGGGCACTCGGAGCTAAATTAGATACACCAGGTGTCTCATTGGAACTAATTATTTATCATAAGAAGTACCTGGAACAAGGATGTTCTACAATAAATTTTGGAATCAATTTTATGTACCGTTATCAATCGTACAAAGTACAACAGTAACGCTAATTCTCGTTTCGGAATAAAGCAGTGTGTGATCTGTCGCGGGCGTGTATTTCTTTCTACCGTTTCGGTGAAATGTATTTTAATACAATTAAATGCAAGAAGATTGACTTGTCATAGCAACATCCATAATAGAACGCGATAAGCTTAAGGTACCTACCCCTCTCACTACAATCCATTGAAAAATTAGTCTTTATTAGTAGGCTTTTATTAACTTAAGGTCTATAATTTTTCGTACTGTTTCAACTGATTTCTAGACCACGTGATCACAATTCCGTACTATTAACCCGGCTATAGACGCTCAGTTTTAACTGTATAGTTCGACTGTGCAGTTCAAATTGACATGTGTACATCAGTTTTAACTGCACAGTTAATAAACTGCACGTTTGTAGCTGGCTTTAGACTATTGGCACTTCAAATGGGTGTAGAATATAATTCTATGATGATATATTAAGCGTATACACGCTCTTATTAGCACCGCAAAAAATGTTAACCTAGGATCAAAATTAAGCTATATTGTATTATATTACTAACTCTATATGTTTTAAAGTTAGTTAAAAGGTAAGATGTGTTATTCTGATTTTAGTAGTTAGCAATGACTTTTTTACTTGATAAAGCTTACTAAGTTAATATTTATCAAGCCGGAAGTAAGTTAATTAAGTTTATACATTTGCGAAGTATAACTGCATATTAAATTAGTATAATTAAATTTATTTATATACCAGGTCCGAAACTTTATAGGCGTAAGTTTTCTTGAACAAGTAATATATGGAATTAATTTAAATAAATCAAGTAACATTGATAAAAAATCGAATCTTTACATTAAAATATTAATTTATTTATACTTATTATTCACTAAAGTTATTTACTTAGACACTTCTTATTCAATTAAGTTAAAATGAGGTAGGTTTTTTAAATTAGATAGCTTAGTTGTTAGCACTGTTGTTAACTTAAAGACGTTGGTACTAAACTTGTCACTTCGATAATTTCTAAACCTTCAAATCTTTAAACATCATAAACATGATGAAACTAAATGTAATAATATTGTTTAACTTCTAAATACGGTAAAAGATATGATTCAGTATACTCACGGTCTTCCCTCCAAATTAGATTGTTGTTGGCCATTGGAAACTGACCCGTCTACGTTGAGATTTACCTCAATATCACTAGCTTTATTCAGTAAATCGTAATTCCTTTCGGCTGTCGATGTTTTAAATATGACACGATCATTCAGAATAACGTCTCCGCTTTCCTTATTCCATAGCGCATCTGCCTGCATACATGTAGGCGAAGGAGGCACATGATCATGTTTACAAACACTGCCATTTGTCAATGGGAACTCAGTTTGTGTTTCGATCTCGTGATATTCTAATAAAGATTTGCTTCTAAAATATTTATTCCTTCTAAACGACATCACTAATAACGTAATGGAAACTTTAAAACACCGGCAAACGTATAATTCTCCGTATTTGTTTATTTACCTTCATCACTTAAACGGTTACGATTAGCGAGATAATTTAATTAAAATATAATACAGTTTATAGACGTGTCAATCGAATAATATATCACTGTTTGACTGATAAAATAACATCATTAAATTATACTGAACAATTAAACATTATCATTGTCAATGTGAAGTTATCATTGAAGATATAAAAACTGACCTTAAAATTAAAGTCTAATCGGTTTCGACATTGGAATGTAACGATAGTTTAATTAACAATATTTTTCCATTTATCATTAAAATACGATTAAAAGCGAATCATTTAACAAACATACCTCTTTGTCAGTCGGACGCGTGCGTCGCGAAGGTACACAATTGACTGAGCCGCCGACGACGAGAATGATTCGCCGATGAGCCGAGGATATTACACTTAGCGGTCTCCTTACATCGTCATACCACCGCGGAAATAAATATTTATGTACGGCTCACACCCGCGTCTCGATTGATACTTTTTAACGGGATGAAAAATTATATAAATTGAAATAAAAAATGGCGGAAACGTCTCCCTCGGTCGACGGTAACGTGGCGTTTACTAACACGACCATTGAAATTGTATCGGTCTGTAACCGTATAAATTACCATTAATGCGTCACGAATATTGTTTCCTTGTTAAAAAAATTAAATAATATAACTAATAGCACTTTGTAGGTAATTTATTAATTGCATTACGCAGACGCAGTGATCTGGGATACGTTAGACAAATAATTTTATTTAAATCAAAATCAAACGGTATTTATTTAAAAATTATTAACTTACAGTTATTAACATTGATACCGTGGATTTCCCCTACCCGAATATCCATTTAAAATATAAGTGTTGTTATCTTTGTTTTTTGAAACTAATTTTGAGGGATGACGAATTTTTTTGACTATTAAATGTTAACGAACTACACATGCAGATACATTGAGAACTTTACCTGATTCATATTTAATTTAAATTCAAAGTCAAATATAATTTTTTAAGGTTTTTAAAACTGGTCTGGAATGTTAACAGTATTTTGATACTGTTTAAAAGTCAACTTTTTTACAAAAAAAAACTTAGTAAATACCCTATGTGTTCTTCCAAAGAATCTTTTGCATTTATTTACTTCTTTAAATTGAAGAATATTTAGAAGATAGGATTTGATAATATACATACCTACTTACTATTATAAATTACACGACTTTCAGGAGAGGAAAAACATCGTGGGTTAGATTAAGATATCACCAGATAATTTGTTTTCCTAGCATTGTGAAAGTATTTTTAGACTGACACACTTTTGGAAGTGGATAAAATACAAGGAAGCATTTGCTTAACAAAAAGATCTAAGCAGGTATTGTCTGAAGACAATTGATTGTTTGCGGGAGGGCAAGAAGGCAGGAGGGCAAAGTGCATACCGTATAACGCACTTTCTATTCAGGTCACATTGTTCGGGACTCATTAGCCCAGAATCGTAGGGGCGCTTTTTTATCGTTCGTCTTTACCGCTTTTTGAAACGCTTTTGTTCATACGAACGCTTCAAAATCAATATTGCTTCTTTCACAAATGCTTTTATTTTATTTCAACGCTTTTTTAACGCGCGTTTTAAAAGCGCCCGTTTGAATATGGGCTTAATCGCTAAAATGTTAATTACTATTGTACTGAAACGTGTTAGTGGTATATCAGTATAGAAGTGGGTTTCCATTGACGACGATATTGTTTGAACATGTATTTTATCTCTGTCATTCTCTCTGAAAAAAACGGTAATAACAATATATTTGAATAAGTGTTTCCGCAGTGGAATTTCACCGTTAGGTAAAGGTATGACTTGTTTTAGGACGAATCATGATGTTCCGATTACGTAAATCGATGTTATAATTTACTAGCTGTTGTGCGCAACTTAGTCCGCGTGGAATTACAATAAATGATATAGCCTATGTTACTAGCTGGGAATGTAGCTATCTAATGGTGAAAGAATTTTTGTAATCAGCCCAGTAGTTCTTGCGTTATTTCAATACATACAAAAATACAAAGTTTCTCTCTTTATAATATTAAGTATAGATAAGCAATATTTGTATCATGTAGTGATATAAATAGAATTGTGTAATTCTTAAAAATTTAGACAAAAACTTGCATTAAATTATAGCATCAAGCACATACTTTTTATTCGGACAAGGAAAAAGTAAAAAAGATTTATTTCAGACAATTGATTCAACGTACTCGTATATATTTGAATTTCGCGCATCCGATAGGGGTCACCAATTTCCTTATTAGGACCATGAGATATCATCTGACCTCTATCGAGATAGTACAATCATTTTTCCGTTCCATTGGGAAATTAGAATGAGGCCGGACACGTACGGCCACGTCGCGTACGTCCTGACAACAATAAAATCACCATGGTTATTTTAAGGTGTTTTTATCATTATGGTCTATTACACATTTATGTTCATGTGTGTCCAGGGGGGCTACCCAAATTACTTTTCGATTGGCGATATCGCTGATAGAATCGACAAAAATGTATGAAACTGACAGTGACATTGGATAAGTCATGTGCTTGTCACGTGTGAGATATGGAACGTCATTGTCAGTTCCACACATTCTTGATGGTCGCTATAGAATAGCATCGGGTTTGAATGTACTTTGGGGGGCCCTGTTCTACTATTTCGTTCGCTTTTATGTATTTGACTATGGATCCCAATTTATCTCTTTTTCTTTTATAGGCGTTGCAGGATGTCGCGGTATTTACTTTCAGTTTTTGTTTGAAGATAATATTCTCACTGTCGTATAAGAAACGTTGGTAAAAAACTAGAAATATAACCTTGACTTGTGATCAATGATGTAAATAATGCTATTTGCAGTTGCGTCATCAAATCTATTGTGATTTTAAGTTATTATAAAATATACTCGTTTTTATTTGAGTCGTGTTATTTTCAAATTTATTTGTAAATTATGGATCCGTTAAATCAATATTTTATTAGGTGTGGTACAACGCCCGGTTCGGTCGCACGTTAAGAACGTCATTTTATCTTTCTTTATGTAAGGTAAAAGAAAATAACTTAAAGAACATGATACAATGTAATGCAATAAATTAATGCTTCTTTGAACTAAGTAGTGTATGAATAATGCTCACTGCACTTTGAACGCGGCCAGGACAATAGCAAATATTGACAGGTTAAACATGTTTAAACTACGCTAGTAACGATTATAGATTAGAGAAACTGATGCTATATATTATTCTTAAGCAATATTTTAAATCAAAGCTAATATATGATATACAGCGACGTATGATGGAGGAAGGGAAACTCTAGAATGGAGGACACGTAACCACGTAACCCGAATTGTGCTTTCGAGTTGGGCCGCTGAACTAGTATGGAAGAAAGTCCTGCATGCGGAAACAAGAGGACTGTATTTTGTAGAAGGTTGAAAGACCTATGTCCAGTAGTGGAATAATATAATGCTGATGATTAAAGGCTAACATATTAGTTAACACAATACCTACAATAAATCAATAGAATTGAAGATACAATCGATATTATAAGTGAAGGTTTTCATCGAAAGGATCTCGCATGCAATGACACATGTTGACAGACCTTGATATTTGTTGCAATGTTAGCGGAGACTTGTTGATACAGAGAGTAAGGAATGGGAAAACCCACGGGACCGGTCGAGAACTAAATCCTCGAATCAAAGCATACGATAGCTTACTTTGTAAGCTTATAAAGGTACTATTTATTTATCTAAAGTAGATTAAATATCAATTTGTATTGTAACAGAAACGAAATACAAAACTAAAACCTTTTCATGTGGTAGACTTCAAAGATGGAAAGACAACGATGAAGCTATATTTTGTACTTAATTAATTTCCAAATTAAAGACGGGTACCTACTTAATTTAAATATATTTGACTGGTACAATCATGTTTAAAATACTTTGTCGCGTTTTTGTAACTTTCAAATCTATTGCTTTATTGTGATTAGTAAAGATTAAAACCGGTTAACATATGTGATCCCTTAGTAATCATTAAATGCCACTAAGAGAAATAACATTGCAGCTTGTTGTAATTAAAGAAAAAAATATTATAAACGTCGGACATTCTCTTATCAAAACTTGAAGCAACAAGGAAGTATGGGGTAAAATATGTGCAGGTCATTGGCATACCGTCGTAATGTGAATTGGGGACAGCGAACCACCTCGAGTGCAACCTTCGCCTTAGCCGCGGACAACAGATCGTGGAAAGTTTTTATGATTAATCTCTGAACATAGAATTTCTTTTAATAAATAAATAACATAATTTTGAATCAGTTATACATATTTGTGTTAAACTCCTGGTTTTATTTTTTTAGGCCTCAATGTAATATAGCGTTAGTTTCCTCTGTTTTTAAACATTTTTAGACCCCATTTTTTGAACGTGTACTATATTGAGGAAATACTCGTACCTAAAGAAACTATAGAGCTCCGAATTCAAGTCCAAATTCCAATTCAAGGTAATTACGTAGGTAGGTTCTTTTTGGTATTCGATAGACTTTTAATACATAGCATTTTCCTTTTACACAAGGTTGCCCTGCGTTTATTTATTTAGAATAACAAAGAAGCGACGTTAAAGAAAAACTTTTTATACACTTCCATTGATCACGTGTTTGTGATGTCTGTAAAAACAGCTACGGAAATTCACCGAAACACTTATCGAATAAAGCCTTTTAGTGTGCTTAACCGACCTTTACGTACAGTTCCGAGGCGAGTCTGCCTCGTATTTTAATTTAAAGCTTCTGATTATATCCTTAATGATATTTTAGTCTCTTCCGTAAATAAACGTGTCACTGCGCAACAGTAGCGCCCCCTGGTGGAAATAAAACGAAAATTATCTAAATATTGTTCTGTATCAAAAGTACTGAAATCGTAAAACTTAGGTTCGTGCACTCTGAAGACAAGTAACTTTCAAAAGGACTAAACAAATAAGTAGAAAAAAGTGAGCATCCAATAAATATAAGAGGTTTTTCGTGAGCTTACTTTTTGCGTATTCGCATAATATAGTATTCAATGTAACTCTTTCCTTAATAAAAATATATTTGTAGCATTAAGAACATTAATGGAATCGTAAAAACAATAATTGATTAAAAACACTGAAGATATGCAACCAGTAATTTACAAAGTCATTTTTTTTTATTTATCTATATTTATTAATTTTAGTACGTCAATGGAGATACTTAATATATCTCTATGAATCTATTTTCTGATTTAAACTCATAAAGTGTTGCATTTGCATGTACATATTTAAATAATTGATGTGGTCAGTCAATGAAGTCAGTGGACTTTAATTGCTCGGGAAAACACCATTGTTTGTTGTTGCATAATGAAGAAAAATTATTATAAAATAGCAAAGATGCGTCGTTACTTATCTTTATAAATAATCTTGTTCGGAATTACATTTTTGTGGATTATAACACATTTATCATTCCTTTGCCAGTCTCCACTGCTCACAGACCTGCTGTCCAGGAAATAGTCTTATTATTCTGCTTGAAAATAACGGAGATAGCGATGTTTTGTTTAGTTGTTTTAGTTGTCATTGAAACCATGGTACAAATAGTGTTTTCAAGGACGTCGCCAATGATCAAGGCTAGAACTAGGGACGGGGGGAAGGGAGCAGCTACCCTTAATATGCTCTTAATCGAGGAATATTTTGTATAAACCATTTGCCGGTTCCATAGAGGGGGGCAGCAGTTTCTTATTTTGTTTTCCTTTAACAATGTAACTCCATCTAGAGGTAAATTACAAAAGTAATGAGGAAAACCGTTATAAGTTTTTAAAAATTGACACTAGATGGCGTTTTAACAATTTCTACATTATAATAGAAACACACTGACCGATTATTATTACATTTCAAATAAAAAAACGTTAAATTGCTTAATATTTTAGGTAGATTAAAAAAAATTAAAATAATCAAAATTTATTGCATATAATGAATCCTATTCTAAAATAATTCAGTTCAAAAAGCTAAGCATAATTTTTCTAAAATCTGCATGTTTGAAGCACTTCAATATAAGTAAACTGGGATTGAGTTTTTAAGATGGCAGATTTTTTAAAAACTATGTTATTGTCATTACTTTGCCTACAAATACTATAGAATCTTACTTCTTTCAGATTTGAACTGTAACACCATTATGATATGGCTTAATTGACCTTTTATCAAATACATGAATCGTTCATCCTTTTGGCCTGACTAAGATTATAAAAATCCTCCTCATTTTGCGAAATAATATGCAATTAATTTCTTTGCGCACATTAAAGCGTTGTAAAAAGTGACTGAAGCGCTCCCATAACAGGATTTTTATATTTTTAGTCAGCCCATATTATGTTTTAATACTTTCAAATACTATGTGCTATTACTGTGAAAATTGTTTATTCTATAAAATTTAAAAATATTGTGTAGAAATACTAACATGTCAAATCCTTATTATCAAAAACATTACGTCAAAAAGATCTTAACAAAAGCAATTAAGGTGGTCAATACTGGATCGTGGATCAATCTTAAATCTTTAAAACATGCTATACTAGAACCATTGTACTTTAATTAAATGAGTGATTATAATTTAAACTAAGTTATCAATGGAAATGGGAAATATAATAAAGATATCTGAACAATTTTATCTTCATAAGGCTACAGTTTATAACGTACTTCCAACGGAAGGACGTTATCAAGTCAATGAGTTTATATTAAAAATAGATATGTCTGTGTCATCAATTTAAACACAGAAACAGTACAAAATTATATTGTCGGCCAGTGAAATGTATAAATATAATTTCCCATTTTCATTGAACTGTATTGCATATTAATTCTATCTTAATCCTAAATATAATAAAAAATCTTACTCTACTGGTAAGGATAATAAATTCCAATAAGATAATAAAAATCATAATAATGTTTAAAATAAAACTGTGACAGGGATAACATATCACAACATAACATTTTCATACACTTTGTGTCTGAATCATTGAATTTACTACATTTTCAAAGTCATTGATTTATCAAACAACTTTGATATCCAATCAGAAATATTACACATTACTTGTAGATTTAAATAATATTTAGTTCGTTTAGTTCGTTTTTATAAGAAGCAAATGAGCAGCAGGTGATCAACAAGACCCATATTCCATAATGTTAATTAACAATTTTTGTTGCCTATGACCTAAATTATTTGACTTATTTGTCAATCATCAAGGTTAACTATTGTTAGTTGAAAATAACAATTGATTGTTCCAAGTCTATTGATAGACCATTGTCTTTTGTCTGAGTAACATTTTGTTGACTTCCCTTTAACAAAACTTGATGCTGTTGACTATCTACAGTTATCTACAGTTTGTAATATTTTCAATTGGATATAACAATGTAATTTAAAATGAAGAATAATACTTTACATGGGATTCAATTAAATCTTAACCACAAGGTTACAAAAATATTTAAAAATGTAACAATTCCTTGAGCTTATGTATCAAAAGTTATAGAAAAGATGAAAAAGAACTGCTTATTTATGTTGTAACTATTCTTATATACTATTTAAATTACTGGAATGTCAAAAAGCATATAAATAGCAAATAGTCTAAATACAATAATTAATAATGGGATAATAAACAAATAACAATTTTTCATAAAATTCAGATATGTAAAAAATGGTTTTAATTTGTGGATTAACACACAATCCACTGGCTCAGTCTTTTTATAATTTCAGTGAACACAAATCAGTTGTTTTATTACAGTTTAGTTAAACTGTCACATTTTAGTGGAAGCCTCGAGGGAGCGCAGCAGAGGTGCGCGGGCCATATACTAGAAACGATCCTTTGAGGCATGCAGGTCCGGGTTGGTGAGGTACTGCAGCTCTTGCAATTCCTGGAACTTCTCATGGTCCCTAATGTGTGCATAATTAGCGGACAAGCACATCAGATAATGGACCAAACTTAATATAACAAGAACGCAGGATACCATTGCAAGAATAAACATAAACTCCGCTTTTTCAACATAATCTTTGCAAAATAACTTCATTTTGTAAGCTTCGCATATCTTCATGTGATCCTGTTTAACACTGGACGGGAACATGAAGTCAAATTGTGTGAAGTCAATGCAGGTTGTCAGTGCAATATTTTCGGGCTTGGAACACAATTTCCAAAATATAGTGAACAAGAATGTGGTGATTACTAGAAAGCCTAGTAACACTATCCATATGAAAGTTAAAATGTATGTGATTATCATAAAGACTGCACATGATATTCTGCCTCCGACGCGGGCCCTCCATGCGCGGTAAACCTTTTGTCTGGTAGCACCTGTTGTAAGGCATCCCAAGCATAGAAGCATTAACCCCAGTGCGGCCATGCAAGCACTGCCTACGATGAAAATCATCTGCAGCGCTTCAATCCAAATGAGGCGAAATTGAAAAACTTCATCGAACATAAGAATTGAAAGAGCTGATCCTCGGTACATAGTTCCACAAAACACCCCCACGCCCAAACAGCACATAATAGTTGCGATAAGTGTTGCATGGGGAATTCTTGTTAGACAAGCTTGGCAAGCGTCACCCATTGTGATAAACTTTCACGTCCACTTCACTGGTAAAATATACTTGTTTATTTTAACGTTCGTTACTTGATATTCAAAATATTTATTAAAATATGACTCAGTCAACAATAATGAATAAAGGAATAAAACCACAGAATAAAATAAACCAATAAGATGACCATAAACCATAAACTCTAGTATAGAGTATATAAATCAAATTTTACTCTATACGTTTGCTCTATAACACTATGGCATGCACTAAATAAAAATCGATAGACAAAGACAATAAAAATCGATTGCTAGATAAGTGGAATATTCTAGGTCATATGAAATGAAATATTACCGCTATTAATTTAATTTAAACGTATATTGTTACTCTAAAGATTCCAAATTGTAATAATAAACGGAAAATTCTAAAAAAAAACGGTAAAACGGAACATGCATTGCCACGTCAAATTGACGTTTCATTCATGTAAGATGTCAACGTCAGTAAATAATAAATAAGGCCGATTATTTATTCCAATGTTTTAAGATTAAAAGTTTAACTTTGTGTTAATATTCTTATCAATTAATTTTCATTTAATGAATTTTATTACTAAACGTAATTTTTGTATACGATTGGCACCTATATTATGCGTCAAGTACTGCAATAACAATGGAACAACTTTACCTTCAAACAACTCAATTAATACAAGAAACTACAGATTTGTTTCATAAATTGGAGAGAGAGTCTTCTGAAAATATTGAAAATGCTATTCAGACAAAGATTAATGCAATTAATGCGTAAGTATAATACGATTTTCTTTAACTTGCATAACTTATGATAACTATTTGATTTAAACTGTGTTGACTTAGATCACAATATTATTCTAGTCACAATAATTTTCTCTATGATTTGTATGTTACTTTAATTAAAGATTACTGATCCTGACTGGATTTTAGAGTTAGAAACTTAAAAAAAACTTATACTTAATTATAATTACTGATTTACTAAACATGAATTTATTAAATTTCAGAAATTGTGAAAAGCTGGACATACTTGTGTTCAAAACGCCAATCAATCAAAGGCCTACAGCAAAAATGAGGGTTGACCAATTAAAATATGACAATAAGCATATACAGGTAATAATAAAGTAAACTGTCAATAGTGGAGACAGATCAACAAATACAATAAAAAGTGTAAAATCTACTAAAGTGGAATTTTACCCTTAAATGCATCTTGTTGCCAAATGCACACATACCACATTATTTTATTGTAAGTAGTGTGGAATGTGTTTAAAAAAAATATATGCAACTAGGCATAGCTATATATTTTTTGGACATTTTTATATGGTGGTCGACTATGTTTATAGTTAAAAGAAGCATCTCTGTAATTTTGTAATCATTCATTCCAGGCCGCAATAAAAAAACCATGCATTTAAGGGTTAATAGTACTACTACAACTACTAGCACAACTAGCTGTTGCATGCAACTTTGTCCTTGTGGAAGTAAATGAATATAGCCTATGGTACTCAGTAATAGATAGATTTCTGATGGTGAAGGCTTTTTTGAAATCCGCCTAGTACTCTAAGTTTTTTCAATACATACAAAAATATAAACATTTCTTTATATTATTATTATTAGTAGTTGGTTCCAAGATTAATTTTTTTTGTAATAATGTTAACATTAGATAAACTAAAATATATTTCAACAGGCGTCATTACTAAACTCTCAAAACAAGAGACGTAGACGCGAGCAAGAACAGGAAGACAGAGAGCAGCTGCTGAGCCGGAGGTTTGGTCACGACCACACCGCTATCAATGTTGACTTCTTAGGACAAGAAAGAAACTCCTTGCAGAGTTCACATCAACATGTTGATGAAATGATACATACTGGTGTGTATAAATATTAGTATTTTAAATATAAATTAACTAGGTTAATAGATAAAAAATTGATACAGTCAAACCTCGATAAGAAAGAGTCCAAGGGACTGCAATATGACTCATTCTTATAGAGGTTTCTCTCTAATTCGAGTTTTTTGCTTATGGAGTTAGCTAATCAGGACTATAGAATGACTCGCTTATAGAGGTTTTTCTCTAATCCGAGTTTCCCGCTTATGGAGGTAGCTCGTCGAGACTATACTCGCTTATAGAGGTGTGACTGTATATATGGTTGAACTGTGCAATGTAGGCAATGTCCTTCCCGACTAAGTTCTACATCCGTATGTCAATGAGATCTGTTCAGCCGTTCTTGCGATACCTTTGAACAAACATCCTAACTTACGCATTTATTTAAAACTAGCGACTTGCACCGACTTCGCACGAATGCAATGCTAATACTAAATAAACTATAGAAAAACTGTGAATGTTGCTTGTAACAGCTATACTAATTATGATTGCACCCATCGGAAGCTGGGGAGGGTTACTAGATTTACATTTAAACCTTCCTCTTTAATCACACTATCTATTAAAAAAATCGCGTCAAAATCCGTTGGTTAATTTTAAAGATTTAAGCTTACATAGGAATATAGGGACAGAGAAAGCGACTTTGTGTTATACTGTATTGTTAAACCCCAGGCCCGGCCGGCTCAAATAGCCAAATTTTCGCTTAGTTTCCGAAAACGGGACAATTTGCCGTTCCAAAGATTATTCCGGGGACACCGGCACACACGTCTGTAAGACGGGACAGTCCCGTTCAAAACGGGACGTCTGGTCATGTTAGTTATACTATTTAGTCATGAGAAATTACATTTACTTACACTTTCTACCCAATAGTATGTGTACTAGGATTGATCATTATTGTGTGTGAGTTTAAAACCTTGTTCGCACCAGGATACTTTAGTCGAAGTAGCATTTTTGCGAACAAAGGATTTACTACTGTTCGGACTCGTATAAGCCTAAACCCTACGCACTAGGATAGTAATTTAGTGACTAAACGTATCCGAACAGCAACAATTTAGTACAGTAGATTAGTAAATCTTTGGTCGGATACTTGCTACTTGCTACTCGACTAAAATACTATCCTGGTGCGTGCAAGGCTCAAGTTTACAATTTATAACAGTGGAGTAATCATAAATAAGTTTTAATAATGATATGATGTTTAATAATTATACAGTCTAAATTCTAAGGTTATATCGTTTAATTTTGACACTGCTTAGATTTTAAGCGACGCTTAAATTTGAGTGGCGCTTAACGTTAGACTGAAAGTGTCTTAAATTTAACAAGTAAGCAAATACCTAAGTTAATTTCCATTGTTAATATGAAACAAAGAGGTATCAAATTTTCTCACATTAAAAAGCTGAGCTACAGAAAAAACCCACTCAATTCCGTTAATTTTATTATAACTTAAGTTACTTTAAAGAAGAAAATTTAGTTTTGTAAAATAATTACTTTAAGTAATGAAGTATATTGCATCTATGACCAGCTGTCAGCTATGTCATATGTCACATAGGTCAAATATATCACAACCTGTGGGCTTACCCAACATGCTTTTCGATCGGTGATGTCGCTGATGGAATCCACAAAAATGTATGAAACTGACATATTGGGTAAGCCCACTGATCTTACTGAAGCAGTTTTATTTTGTCTGTGTGTTTGTATGAAGTGTGTGTGTATTAT
>QDHC01003372.1:116698-133915 GCA_013186455.1 Papilio dardanus tibullus | reverse complement strand
TGACCTTCGGAGGTCAAAGAAAATGCCTCACTTTTAGGCATCGAGTGTTCCATCTACAGTATAATATATCTTTGATTTAAATATTATACATTGAAACCTGGATAAGCGAGAACTGTATAAGCGAGAAACCTTTATAAGCGAAAGTCATTCTATGGTCCCGACGAGCTACCTCCATAAGCAAGATAAAAGGATTACAGAGAGACCTCTATAAAGACAAATATGGCGGTCCCTTAGACTCTTTATCCAGGTTTGACTGTATTACATTACTCATTTTTACCTCCTGTCTAAATTTAATAAACTGTACTACATCTTTACCGCGCTTTAGGCGACATTTTGCGGCGCCATATGACTGACAAGTATATATTTTAATTTTGTAAGTTGAATTTATTCTAAATGCTCACTCTGCTGTCATGTTGTCAATCGATATTACTATAATTATGTGCAAGCAATAATACTTGCAGAGACGAACAATTATGTATAATACAGTAACCACAACCAGTTACTCGAATATAATATAGGAAATTGTCACAATGATATCTAGAATTTGTCATGTATGGTGCTATGATAAGATTTCGCCCAAATTGCATTGTGATCGTCAAAAGAATTAAGCGTAGGAATTCAATTTCTTTAATCGTCTTTATCTTTTCTCTTCTATATTAAGGGGAAGTGGATTGGCGGGGGAGGGGAATCATAGGAAGAGGTATTATCCTCTTGCTGTGCAACTCCTCCTCCGTAGATTAAGGGTAGGCAACGCAACTGCAATTGCAGATGTCTATGGGCAGGGGTCGTTTCGGATTTTTCAGCGAATCATGGTAGCCACTTGCTCGTTTGCCACTTTGTATTATTAAAAAAAAACATTTTAAAACAGTGTAACTCTATTTCAACTAGAAAAAAGAACAAAAACAAAGTATTAAAAAAAATCTTCGTTAAATATAATATTGATTGTAATTAAGTTTAATCTACTTTCAAGTAATGCACTAAACTTTAAACACTGGTCGTTGTAGTTAGAGAGAGATGAAATGTGACGTTCTATCTTTTTCACTTATAATAATACCGCCATACTTCAAAAAGTTTTTTGTATTTTATATTAAGTACACGTAGGAAAATAACTAAATTAAAATTTTATTTATTTAAATAAACATTTTAATGTTTTTCTATGTTTTTCTAGGAATCATAATATTTAATGTCACCGTGTTATATTATTATAATTATAGTATTAACAACTCACCACATATTTCCTTTTTAGTTCTCGAAGTACACAAATAAATGCACAATTCACACACCGCGAATTATTTTATTTTAATTTAAAACTCACAAAATGAAAAGAACTTTAATCAGAGCCCGCACATTACAAACCTTCAATTTGCACATAGCATATTAATAATTTGAAACATCAAGTACTACAGATAAAATAAAAAAAAACAAATGTTATTCGGTGATCTTGAAACAAACAGGTTTTTGATGAACACAAACACAATGATGTTTTCCTAGCACCACCAGTTCTCAGCGAGGACTGTGCTATAAATGCGTAATTATAAACCATGCTTCGCCTTCAAATTATCGCACGTCGAGTTGTAATTCATTATTTTTATGCATCCATTTTTTCCATTAAATAGAATTTAAAATATGTGCTTTGTAACAAAGTCTTGCATTAATTTTGTGTAAAATATAAGGAAGTTTTCACTGTCTTTTACACAATCGAATTGTATCGAATTTATGTACTTTATCAGTTTATAGTTAACATATTTACCCGACCGCCGTAAGGTGAAGGAAAACATCGTGATGAACCCTGCACATATCGGCAAAGAAATTCAAAGATATGTGTGGAGTCACGCAAAATACGCGCTAGTCGTGGAGTTGCGGAAAAATAGAACACATCATGGGTCAAACTACTAACTATAAATATAGTTAATAAATAATTAATATTAGGGTTTCAAAAACCGCTCTAATAAGTTAGATTTTTTTTATATAAATACAGTATGCACTCAAGTTTCTAACTCGACAGAAATGTGGTGTCGTGTTCTAGCGCGCCCGCGACTGCTTTACAAAACGAAATCGTGTCGAAAAATTGAAGATAGGCACTTAAATACCGTTGTTTGATTTAAGATTATAATTTTATTAATATTTTGTACTTTTTGTGTCCAGGTTCGAACATTTTGCAGACACTAAGGTACAACAGGGATACATTGAAAGGTGCGCATAGAAGATTAATAGACCTGGCCAATACTCTCGGCCTGTCTAACGCAACTATATCCCTCATAGAAAGAAGAGTGTCTCAGGACAAATATATATTATTTGGAGGCATGTTTGTTACTCTCACTGTGATTGTACTAGTTATATTCTTCTGGTTGTAAATACAGGGTGTTGTTAAGCTTGTACTTTCATACTTTCCATTTTTAATGAATAAATTATTTAAAACGTTGTAAAGTTTTATTGCTTTTGATTTTATTTATTTATTTTAATGTATATTTGATAGCTATATATTGCGTAGTATAAATATTGACGACCTAATATTACCAAATTACGAGGAAAGGGGCACAAAATATTATAGTAGTAAAGGCTCGAAGCTAGCCTGTGCCGACATCGGATAATAGGTAAAGCATTTTTATTTTTAGTTACAAAATAATGTATATATATTCGTCAGCAACTTATCTTAAAGTTATATTGTTACAAAAAACTCAATATGCAGCAGTACGTAATGTTGTAATAATTTTATGTATGCATTAAAAATCATTTGAAAAATATATTTTTGTGGACCATTGTTTGGCTGAATAAATTGTATTGTTTATAAAAGTTAGTTTTTTTATTAGCCCTCGGACAAGTCCAAGACATGAATGAATCTGATCACGGATTTGGTTTCAATGTCATAAGATTTTATTTTGTTCTAAATTAAAACGAGGAAATGCTACAGATATATAAATCTGTAAACATGTATTCAAGTGCAATACGCTTTGAATTTTAAATAGTAACCAGTGACTTTGAAAGCGACTTCCATGTTTGTTTACATATATATAAACAAATACAAAATCAACGTT
Source organism: Papilio dardanus tibullus (assembly GCA_013186455.1). Lineage (NCBI taxonomy): Eukaryota > Metazoa > Arthropoda > Insecta > Lepidoptera > Papilionidae > Papilio > Papilio dardanus. The sequence continues at coordinate 130,880 of QDHC01003372.1, read as the reverse complement.
TGTTTGTCTGTATTATGCGTTTCTATACCACGAGATAGATATTTATATCATGAAACAATATAATTCTAAAACAAGAGATGGTTTGTTGCCAAAAAATAACAATGTTTGGGGAGTTTAATTAACATAATAATTCATTAATTAAACTATTTTTGTAAACCTGTCGGGTCTCGATCCGAAAGTGGGTTTAGGCGTGTTAAACGATGGAAAATTCTTATTCAAACAACAACGTTTTGTGAATTACGAATTGCTTTATAACATTATTTTAACTTTGTCGTTGCAAATTGCAATTTTTAACATTACTTTGACTTTAGCATTGCACCGCATGCCAGATCCTGCTAGATATAAGAACAAGTTGTCAAGGTCGGTTGGTTTAACGACTTTATATGCATTTGTTTAAATGAATAAAAATATCTAATAAATATATAAATATCAAACGTATATGGCCATCAATTTGTGGTATACTTTTTCTACAACATATTTTAAACTGATGTTATCATGAATACAAAATCTCTTCTACGAAGTCGAAGTATATATAAACGAGAGAGTACTACATAAAGCATTATGTATAAAGCAATTAACCTAATATTGTACAGTGTTGTGGCTTTTTATTGGCTTTGAAATGGAACTTGTTTCGCTCTAATTTGCGACTCAATAAATATTCATTGCTTTTAATTTTCAACAGTTCGATGTTTCGAGTTATTACGAGTACAAAAGTTTATATAAAATTTTTGCCAACATTTATTAATAAGCATACGTTTTATTAGGAAGATCTCTTCGTCTTAGTCTATACACAGACCTCTTCTTAACGTTACAAAACTGTTCTTTGTAGTTCAAAGACGATAGAATTAAATATGAAAGAGGGAATGTGTACAGACTAATTGAAAGAAGATAACAGATTGTCTCTAGAAGTCTAGACTGCCGAGTCTAGACTAAAGACAGTTTTGTCTAAGATAAATGTATAATTTTTCTAGACAGAAACCTTGTCTCAATACCAAGTTTAAGTTTAAGCAAGTTTTCAAAACAGCTTTTTTGCTGAGCTTACTATACAGAACAATGTGTCTATTTAAAATTCTTTTGTGTAAATTTCAGTAAATAATAATCCTTTTGTTACACGAAGCGTGAAATAAAAGCGACGAAACTCTCCCTGAATTTCCTATCGAGCAAAGATTGTAACGAAGTTATACTTTCAAAGTGTACACGCTTCGCTAATTTGTACGGTAATATTCAATTACCTGCGGACTTATTAGATTTCTTGAAAAATATTCAAAATACTTTCTTAAAAAATAAATTGAAATATTAAGTAGAGGAAGTAGACATTTGTAGGTACATTTTCTTGCTTGTGTCTCTACTGATATTTCATAAGGTCCTATAGCAATTTTTTGCATTACTAATATTCCACAAAGCCCTGCGGTGGACATTTTCGAGATCGTGGTTTTGAAGTATACCGGGCAGTGGGCAGCACCGGTAACGGTTTGTGTAAAAAAATACAAAAGTTTTAATAATGGTGGTTAACGATAGCCTTAAAATTAGGGTTTCGTAAAATTGCATATTTCATATAAGTATTTGTTGTAAATATGCTAATATCGGAGACATTCTTTTGGTAAGGTTGTATTGTGTGGGTTATGAAATGAGAGGCAAAATAAATATTTCCCCGCGAACCCTCTTGCCTCATAAATGAAATACGTTATTGCATTATGCAATGCGGAGCTATTTTCGTTATTACGAACTATAATTTGACGCGAAACTTGACTTCTTCATACATTGGGGACTCGCAGTTCAGGCACGTTAGCTTAATAAAAGCAATTTAACTGTTTCATTTGAATACTACTGTAATTGTATATTAATGCGGTTAAATAATGATGCCCAATCAAACATAATTACGTCTATTAACTTAGACAATGGTTAAGCAACGATATCTGTCATGATTGTAGCAAGAAATGAGCCTGTTCCCTTACAGAGTACTGATAGTGATAAAAAAATGTACGCAGTACTCATATATGTTGCTAATAAAGAAAAAAAGTACAACCGTAAAGTTTTGCTTTATTCTGGTCCCACACGCAACATGAACAGTAAATACAGTATGGAGGTAGCCTAATAAATGATGAATGAAAGAATTTGCTGTAGTAAACTTTAGGGCGCATACACACTACCTATGATATGAAATAAACATTTATTTTGCTGAACATGTAAAGCTATTTTTCAGGATTATGCAAATGAGAAAAAAGTACAAATATGATCCATCTCTACATGTGGTATATTTTGTTCGTTCTAATAAATTAGCATAAATAATAATAATGTTTTTAACTTCAAGTTCCCACCGTCTCTACGCAATGCGTTTATCTTCAAGTACCAATTCTTCGTATCAGACAAGAAAACCTCAACGGTAATTCTGCTTTTAATCAAAAGACGAGAGATTAAATCCACTTAAACTCAAACACACGCAATCCTCGAGTCCATCAATGCTAAAATGACCTTCCTTACAACTGCTACGTCTATCGAAGGGTGAGTGGCACGTAAACTGATTGCACCCTTTTTTTAGGTCACCGAGGTGGCAACGGTCAAGGCGACATAAAGCCACGCCTTATGATAAGTACTTATTGCTATAAAATACTTGGTGTGTGAATGTCCTTACTCACGCAATTTCGGTGAAAAAGCGACGTTGTTAGGACTGACACACGGAAGTAAAAATACGTGTACATTTATACCGTAAAATCCTTAATTTGAGCTGTTTGTTATTTTAGGAACCACAGTCCATATGATTCTGTTATACAGTTTATTTTAGGTGAAAACAGGTCATGGAACTGGAACCATTTAATTGACGTAACGACCAAAAAACAACATAAGCTTGATAATATAACCTAAAATTATTTTAATCAAGTCTGCTATTTTAAATACTTAAACAAATAAATACTTCCCCGTTTGGTGAAAAACTTTGTGGAACTTGCACTGTGGTGCGTTGTTACCTAGAAACAATTTTGTTTACTGTCATTATTGGTTGTTGTTTTCATGACAACAAATTATAAGAATTCGATATATTTGGTGCACGAAAAACTGTATATCTTTTTACTGATTTTACTTTAATTTTACTTTATTTACGTAAGTATAACTAAATAAATACTTTATTAGTAAGTTTTTAAACTTATTTCACAATAGAAATTGTTGTACAGACTATTTACCATGGCGTGGGGTCTACCGAAACTTCCCGGATTAACGTTTTCCGATCCGACGAAGACGAAACATCATATGCGCGGATCTTTACGGTTCTATCAAGGTTACAGGTTCCCTGACACTATCGTTGTGGGACCTGGAGGCACCGCCACAGACGTTGATAGCAACGCATTTGCCCTGCCAGAAGACTCCGTTAAGTATGGATACAATAATTATTTCATTGACAGACACTAAAAAGAAACCCAGAGCAAAAACTCTTAACTGTGTGGTTGCATTACGCACAGAAACGTAGTCGCCAAACACAAAACATATGTCCTATCTGCGCAAAGCGGCACTTCTTATGGCGCTAGAAATAAACCATTAAGGTTTTCATTAGAGTGTAAAACACAGATATTAAATAATGTAACCTTTTATGTGATAAATAAATTTTAAAAAAATGGTAGTGGAATCCTCAAATTTTTAAGTACTTAACTAATTTGTTGGAACTGAGGTTGGACCTGAACTTGAACTTAATTCATGCATCTAAAATTTGATTACAAGATAGACAATTTCCTTCTTATGATAGGCTAATTTAATTCTTTGATTGTATGTTGTAAATGATTTCTCCAGCTACGACCCATCGTTGACGTACGGTCGGGTGAAGCAGCCCGCTCTACCCGCCGTCATCCCGCTATGGGCGCACTACGACAAGCGCTGTCTCAAGTTCACCTCCTTCTTCAAGGAGCCCGTCTTCGATAGCACCGATGAGAACTACAGAGTTCGAATCGTCAACCTCATCTATTTTCTAGAAGACGATACCCTTACTGTTTGTGAGCCAAAAACTAGGGTACGTGTCGATTACATTTTAGTCTTAGTTTTTTGAGTAAGTTAGCGCTGCAACCTATATAGAATGATTTTTTAATTCTATTTTTCGTGATGGAAAAAGCAATAAGAGTGTTGTTTCCGTTTGTCTTGAATATTTACTTTCCGGAAATTTAGTATAAGTAAGTAGTAAGTTAATAAGTTTAATTGGGGTTAAACGCTAACGCTTACAATAGCCTGGTATTTTCCGGAAGTAGCCCTCCTTATTTTACATTTTTTGGTAGAGACAAATAAATTAAAATGTAGTCAAAGACTTGTTTGTAATTTGGTTGAAAACCTATAATAACTTTGTCAGTAATCTAAAGTAAAAAACGCACAATTCGATTAATTACAGAATTCAGGTTTATGGCAAGGCAGGCTGGTGAAACGTGGTAAGATACCGAAGAACGACATTGGTGAATTTTGGCACTGGAAGGACCTGGATAATGGCAAAGATATTTGCATATTTGGCAAAGTTTATCATACGGCATCGTGTGATCTTTTTACGAAGGTACGTAATTTTAGATTTAATAACTAATTTATACGTATCTTGAGGGTCGAGCTTCACGGAGGAACGAATTTAAAAAATATTCTATGAGAAAATATGGGTAAATACGATGCCTGCATTGAAAATGTTTTGAATGAAAATAATGGAGGCTGGAGTATACCGGGTTATATTGAAGTCAGATGTTACCTACAGAAATTGCCACCAGTTGTCGAACCGTGTTCATAATTTGATGCTATATAAGGGATCAGAAATCCAGTCAATATCATTTTCTAATATTTATAGTAGAAGTACTTACGCTAATATGTTATTTTTATTACCTTTTTTACGAGACATATAATGTAGATTTGAATTACTTGATGGAATCTCTTTGATAAATATGCAAATGTTTAATATTAACTCGTTTTCTACAATATTTACCGAAATACTTGGTTGTTTAGTTTAAAACTATTTACAGTAAATAAGCATAAGGTCTCCGTAGGGAACCTCATCTCAATTTGTTACATTGTTATAGTATTAGGAAGTGATTGCCATTTTAGATTGTTTTGATGACCTTCCACTATTATCTTAGAACGCTAGGGCGTTTTTCACTGACCCATGACTCTGGGTTTAAGCGCCTGCTAAAAATTTGTGTGCAATTTATCTATCATTCTGGTTTACGGCGCTTTATTACTAGGCGGCTGTATTAAATAAATTGCATTTCATCACTATAGAATTCCTATTGATAAGAGATAAAATAAAAAAAATGTTATTATATAATTCGGTAGCTAAGCCGGCAAGTACGTAAGATAAGCAGCCGCAGTTTATTTATGTGATATTTTTTGACAAACCAACCTAATTTACACAATTATTTTTGTTATCGAGTATATTTTTAAATAACCCAAATGGCAAACATACGTTTTGTATTATAGGTACATGAATATATTTCAAATAACACATCGTAGATAATGAATAGCCGTATATTATCTAGTGGGCGTGTGATTCTATTGTTTGTATGAACTTTGGAATTATGTGAAGCCGGAACCTTTTCAAACTTCGACACCGGAACAAAGATTATTATGCTATGTTCTGCTATACTGTACATTAGACGTTACGAAGTTATGTCTCAAGTATTTATAGTTTTTCTACCTGAATTTGATAAATCTTAATGCGTGACAACCACGTGATAATCGCTCAACGAACCCAGAATCTATCGATCGAACTTGCCCGTGTATCGTAAATTAATAATACGGATTATTACGTCTTGAGAGCAAGCCCCGAGGAACAGAAATATTTATAGGTAAATTGTTATCCTATCGAAGAATATCTACGTTAAACTTCTCACATTTGGCGGTTCAACCTACGAACAGATTCAAATTTCATTTTTAATATATTTTATAAAATATTTTATATTATTCCAATTTCAGTTCTCTTTCTGTTGTTCAAATCTAGTGGGAAAATTATAATGAAGTAATTCATTATCAGCAACAATCTCCAAATAGTTTGTAACAATTGAAGTTTACGTGGCCTCAACATATGGTAGGCTTAACTTTGTAGCTTTGCGTAGTAGCCTCGCAGTGTTTAGCGTCTTTTTGTTCCAATCGATCAATCAGTGGTCAGCGCCAGATGCCTCCGATTGACGAATTAGAGTTCCAATTCCTCTCTGTTCGTGCAAAACATTTAACTGCTTGGAAACGGTAGCCGTTTTTAACCAGGTTATTTTTTTTGTGTTTACAATCCGTCTTGATACGGAATAGGCGCCTTAATGGGGGTTATTCTTTGGTACTTCTGTCATAATTTTTATCTCCCCGTCCTTCTCCTACTTCCAAGAGATCGGCATACCAGATTATTGTCCTCCAATAACCTTTAGCAATCCCTAATCCCTAATCTTTACCAATGTCAGCCGGCACTGTCTTCTTGACGAAGTCAACTTTCACGCAATCCGTTCGGTCCGTTCGTCCGACCTACGTCTACAGTCTACCGGCGCCTTTTTAGTAGGTCTGTACCTATCATAATATGCAAATTTTTGTTCTATACCATATCTGGCTATTAAAGCTATCTAAATCATTACTACATTAGTAATGATTTGCATAATATTATCAAAAGTTATGATGTCACCAACTCGAATATGCCATACATCATGACGATCAGTTTGTCAAAGTAATTTGTTACTTTTACTCATTAACACTCACTCATTGTGATGCTTCGATAAATATTATCTGTTTATGCCCATATAAAATGAAGGAGATTAGATCATCGGTAACGCACTACTGACAGCTTATGTCAATAATATAAAAAAAACTTAACTATTACAATAATAACAATTTATTAAAAAAAACAGGCTTAGAATGAAAATCATACACCATTCATCCATTTACAAATATGATGCAAACGCATAATGAAATTACAGAGCACCAATATAGTTTGAAACAATTGCAATACCCATGTACCATTTCACGACGACGGGGATCAAGAAGGCGATGGCTCGCGCCGGCTGCGGCAGTGGCTTCACGGCGTACACGATAGTGTGGATGATTCTGCAGGCGGTGTACACTCTGAAGAGAAGCGTGGCGCAGGCGGCCTCCGGTGACGTAGTCAAGTACAATGCCCCCAAAATCCAGAACGCCGGTATATTTTCAAGGTCATTCAGATGTGCCCGTCTCACTCTTTCGACGTCCGGATCGTCCAGTTTGATTTTACCCTTTGATGCTTTGGCGTCCTCTTCGTTTGCGAACACTTTCTTGGCGTAACGAACTCTGCCGGTCAGGAACGCCATCACTAGCACTTTTAGTGCCAGAATAGCGGAGTACAGAATGTACGATTGTACGGCGGGATCACTTAGAGACACCATTGTTTATTATTTACTAGAATAGCAAGACAGAGTTAAGACAACTGACGTGCGGTCTCTTCGAACTTCAGTGCTTGAATGAGCTAGTGTTGGTTACGCACTGATTGTGTGTGTTGTGTTGAATAGAGCGGATACTGTTGTATTTTGTATCGGAATACACACACGTGTAATTGTGTCAGAATAAACACGTATTGAATTTACTGCAAGTCATCCCGTTAGTCACTCACTGACAACAGAAGCTGTCTACTCATCCAAACAACACATTATTTTACAAGCAAGATAGCATTCCAGTATGTTCTAGAATTTTTTTACTATAAATAATTTTAGAAAAGGCAGAGTTCGATTAAATTTATTGGTTAAGTTTATTTAAAGTACTCAATATTCTGTCCTAACAGTAGACGTCTACTTAAGTAGCCCTAATACATATTTTGTCTTGCAATGAAACAAGCAAACCGTATATCTTATGAGAACTCTGCGTTCTCCGACAGACCTACGACTAAGTACTCTGAGGTCAAAGGAGACTCGTACAGACCAACCCTGGCTATTTTCAGGGCTTTTCTTCTGAAAATAAATCTCCCTGCCTTGAGAAAGGACTAAAGTCTGCGCCATTACAATCCTTTATCTGCCTCAACAAACTAGGTACCTAAAATAACTGATAAGTATGTATGTCACCATAGTTTAAACTTCCGCAATTATGCAATGGACACGACACTTTTTTCTGGTCTAAGTGAAAGTCTTTTAAGGAGTTTATTTAAAAGAATACAAAGCTGATTTCATGGAAACATTATTTATCATAACATAGACTTATGTAATTGATAAAAACAAGTCGTACTGAGTAACTAGGTACTATATTTTACTACTGGAGCCATACCCGATATAATCAATCTATAAGTTGATAAGATACGGAGTCAAATAATCAACAATGAATGCCTGGCATCAGTTATTGCATAATACTAATTATATTCACGTTATAGAATGCTTCATCTCTATTTAATAGTCAGAATTATACCCCCTTATTCCAAAAAAAATATGTATAAAGTACTGCGATAACCGAGGACCAATAAGTCGCCGATTATACGATATTGGAGGTAACTCGGAACTAAATGAGATAGACCAGGGGTCTCGTTGGACCAAATTATGTATCATAAGAAGTACCAGGAACAAGGATGATCTGTATTTTGGAATACATTTTATGAATGTACCAGAGTCAAACTTAGAAAGTACAACAGTAATAACGCTGATTCTCGTTTCGGAATAAAGCGGATAGACTTCAATTCACGACGGAACTATGTAGGTACTAGAAGGCGTCGTCTATAGAAATTTATCCAGCATTTCAATTTCTACAAAAATGCTTTGAAATTCTTACATAATAAAACGACTACTGAAAGTTCCAATATGTGCTTGTCATTCTTTCAACCTGTCATATAATTTCATCATTCTTATCCTTATCCTTATCCTAACATAGAATAAAACAATAACGCTTTTTTATGTTTGTCCCTATATATGCTTGAATCTTTAAAACTACGCAATGGATTTTAATGCGTTTTTTAATAGATAGAGTTATTCATAAGGAAGGTTTTCATGTATAATACATTCACAATATAGTAGAGTAACACTGATAATTTAGAGATTTTTAATATGATGTCGTAAATTAACACATTTTTAGCGCGTACATTGCAAACGCTGCAGTATTAAGCATTATACCGATTTGCACCCGTAAAAAGCCGAGGCGGCTCTCTAGTTCCTCATAAAGTTTGTTTGTGATTAGCAGAGACGCATCGTTTAACATACAACATACAACAGGGGTGTTATCCAAAGTACGATAGCGAACACCAAAAATGTATGGAACTGACATTGACGTTCGATATCTCACACGTGACAAGCACATTACTTATCGAATGTCGTTGTCAGTTTCATACATTATTGTCGATTCCATCAGCGAAATCGCCAATTGAAAGATACTTTGGATAAGCCCCCTGGCTGTTTAACACTAAAGTAGGTGAATAATTTAAGTAAGCAAGTTTGTAAAGAATTTGTCATTGTCATGCGTGACAATTTCGTCAAAAGATCCTTCGATTAACCGCATAACAACGTGTTATGACCTAGCGAATATAAAATTCAGTCTCAGGTATTATTTACACACAGTGAAAATAAACTATCAAGTCATGTTTAATTTATGAAATACCTGTTTATTGCCAAAATATTGATAACGTAGAATATTCTGGTCCTTTAATTATAAATATCATTTTTAAATGAATAATTAATAATTATGCTAACGTTACCAGCAAGTTCATAGCAACGTGATGCAACCTGCACATATCGGCGAAGAAATTCAAAGATACGTGTGAAGTCACGCGTTACGCGTACGATACGCGATTCGCATTAGTCGTGGAGTTGCGTAAAATTGAGCCTATCATGGGTAGAACTACACACTGCTACCAGCATGTTGATGGTTATCGTTGATTTCCTCTTTTACGATATATATTTTTTTTGTAAAAATATTATTTCAATTATATCGTTTCCAAATCTAAGAAACTAGTAGGAAATGCTTAAGCGCACAGATATAAAGCCGAAATTTAAAATAAATTATGACATACGTATAATTCCAAGTTTATTGAAATAATTTAGCAACAGTTGGCTACAAGGAAAATAAAGAAAAATCATTTAAACCAGTTTCATCCTCCTTTAATTTATCACCAAAAATATATTCATATAGTAGGTATGTGTATTACAATTTATCCCAAAACTTAATAAAATTAATAAAAATATATAAGATGTTACAAAGCACTGATGTAATACGAAACAACTTGTATACCCATGTACCAATTGATGATATAAGGTATGCCATACGCGATCGCACGAGACGGCTGTGGTATTACTGGCAGAACGTAAACAACAGTGTGAATTACTCTACATATTGTAAACATACGGAAGAGAAGCGATGCCCAGTATACTGAAGGACCAGTGGTTACATATAAAGCGCCCAAGATCCAAAAAGCAGGAATATTTTCCAAATCATTCATATGAGCTCGTCTTATTCTTTCTACTATCGGATCGTCCAACTTCACAACTCCTTTGAAATTCTTCACGTCTTCTGGATTTGCGAAAACACGTCTTGTAAGCCTTGTGTATCCTGCCATGGAACTTACCGCGATCAGTTTTAACGCCAAGAAAGCTGAATGAACCACGTACGCTTGTATTAAAGGATTCGTTATATTTAACACAGCCATGGTTTAATTTAACAATTTTAAATAACAATACTTTTGAAATTAATTAGTACGTCTGCACAGTTCTAAGTGTATGCGATTACTTATTTTTAAAGACAGTAAATTTTTGGTTAATGTATTTAAATAATTATCAAGTTTTTGTTTTAATGCAGATAAAATAAAATTAACATTTATAAGTACTTAATTGCTTTATTTTATTAAAAAAGGAGCATAATAGTTATCAGCAAATGTATAATGTTATTGTTTTATTCAGAAATATTTTTATTTAATTCAGGATTAAAGTAAAATTATACACATATTTATTTTCAAAAGATAAAATAAAACAAATTTAAGTCTGAGTATTTTTAATAAAAACTTAAACACAACCATTACAAGACCAGATTCTTACAAACTAATTAAAAACAACAAGTCATAAGTTACAAAGCACTGATATAATATACGGCAACTTGGAAGCCCATGTACCATTTGATTAGGTACGGAACTCCAAAGGCGATACCGCGGGCGGGCTGCAAAGGTATTAATGCGTATACAATAGTATGTACAATTCTGCTTGCCGCATACACACGGAAAAGTAGCGTCGCCCAAGCGGCAACCGGTCCTGTTGTCAGATACAACGCACCCAATACCCAAAATGCTGGAATGTTCTCCAAATCGTTCAAATGCGCGCGACGAATCCTCTCAATGATGGGGTCATCGAACTTAACCTTACCCTTCAATGTCTTCGCGTCTTCGGGATTCGCGTAAATGCCTCGTGTCATACGAGCGATGCCGGTCATAGCACTCAAAGATATTAATTTCAGCGCCAAAATCGCTGAATAAACTATGTACGATTGTACAACAGGGTTTGATAAAGCTAATACTGCCATGATTTTAGTTCTTCGGTTACTTAGTACAAAACCACTCTCAACGAACGACGTTAACCGACTGAATGATAATGAACAGATTATATTAGTGTGCGTGAGGCCAGAATTGCAAATCACTGTGTGTAGCTCTGTGGCATTTTATTACTTTATCAAGTTCAAAGTACATGCATTAATATAACCATATTTATGAATAAATTTTAGCATTTTAGTTGTTCTTTTTATACGTTTTTGTCGTATTATGTTTTGTGGAAATACTCAGATAATATAACGCTGAATTTCCAATATTCCCATAACTGTGTAGGACTTGTATTGTTATTTCTGTTTTTTGAAAGAGAATGAAGGAGAGAGAAATATTGTAAAGACTACTTAGGACCTATTTTTTGATAAAGAAATGCAAATTGTATATAAGAGCTTCCGATCTATAAAAGAATCAGACAATACAATAAAGAGAATACATAAAAAGGAAACCTTTTTCGTGCGTCTGCAAACAATACTATAAAACGGCAGATGTAACGATTCTCTCTTTAACAACTTTGATGTTTGATTTACCTTGCTTGAATAATAAATACAATCACTCTAATCTTTACTTTGACGGAAAGTGTATTTTTATGTAGCACTCTTTCTCGAACCTATAAAATCCTTTGCCTTGTCAGGTTTCTGGTATTTTCGCAATTGTCGTTTATTTATGGTTGTGTTTATATTAGACCTTAAATATCCCATTGATGTCTTAGAAAACAGGATCTATTAATCTTTTGTGTATTCTGCTTTTGAACAATGCAAATTAATTAACTTTAGTATCAAAACAGATAAGTTATTTGATAAAATTTATGTTTGTGATTACAATATCCTAAAGACGAGGCTATCATTCCCTAAGTCGTATTTTTCGAATAACTCCCTAAAAATTAAAATGAACTGTAATTATTATTGAAATGAACGATGTAGCTCTAAATGAGAAGTAAGAACATCTGAAACATATGGCTGATCTCGAAGAAATCAAATCTTGTGACCACGGATCTTTAAAAATATTATTTCGCCCCCGGGTGGGCTCGAACCACCAACCTTTCGGTTAACAGCCGAACGCGCTAGCCGATTGCGCCACGGAGGCTACGAGTACATCACGTGAAGCAAGTATCAAGAATAGTTAAATGAATTAAATTACACACAAGGCAGATCTTGAAGAATTTAGATGTCGAAACGTTATAAAGACCACCATCCTTCCAGTTAACACCCGAACCAGCTATACTTTAAAATTATTTTAACCATATTTAATAAACTGCTGCTCTTTTGTAGGAATGGCTAGAGTCAAACGGTATAGAAGTTTCAAAGCCAGAAGACGTCCCGGTCGATCCCTATGTAATAAAACAGCAGTGGAAAAAAATACAACCACCAAGAAGACCGAAAGTACATGAAGATCCACTTCGACGGTTCTTGGAATACGATGGCAAAGTTCTGGCGTAAGTGAAATAATCTTAAACCAGCTTAAAGATATTTTAAGATTAAAGAGCGTACTCCTCCCTCAAAGGCCGGCAACACATTTGTGGTTCCTCTGGCATTGCAGATGTCGTGGGCTTCGGACCAATTAACTCAGTTGATCCGCTGCTCGTTTGCCCCCTTCTATAAAAATAAAAACGTGTCACACCGTAAACTTATTTTATGCGAATGTAAGAAAAAAAATAATAGGGAAAAATACTCGGCAGATCAATTAACAACCAGGATGGCTAATTTGTAGCTCGCTATATGGGTCGCTGGCTGCGGGCCGCAAACCGCACACCTGCCACCCTTCTATCCGTTCTACCACCCCCCCCCAACATAGCTCACTACCTCCACACGTTTATTGCGAATCAATCCTCTATTTATTATGAGAATATCGCTATATCGAGTTAATCGGTGTAGACATTAAGCAACTTGAGCTAGATTAACGATACTATAAAAAATGTATTAATTTGATTTTTTTGTTACTAGCTGCTAGCGATTGTTCTAGTGCAACTAAAAAGGTATTATTGTTAGATTTCTGAAGTACACAAATCCATCGCACGACGATCTTACCTTGTTCTAGTAATAATAGCCACCAATATGGTACTCGTGCTACAGAGTAATTTATATCTTTTACATTTTTCATTCAGAATTTGGTTCAACAAGTTAGGTATAACTAATGAAGATTCCAATTAAAATGAGAGGTATTTTATGATCTCTGCATAACGCCTTAAGTAGCTATCATTTATTTAACTGTCGTAGCCTCCTCTGCCATGATAATAAACAGGCCCGGAACCACCGGAGTTTGTCCATAAATCAAAGCAAAATGGCTCCTTAACCTTGCTCAAGGGAGCAGTTCACTTTATTTCTTTTCGATATCTTTTTTTACTTTTTTCGTATTCTTCAGTGTACTAGTAGAAGTTACGTAAGTACAAGGATTTGACCCCGTGTGAAAAGGATAATTCGTAACATCGCTGATAACTGTGCAATTGATCTACTTAAATTTAAGTCTCAGTCACGTTGGTTTTTCAAACCATCAAACGAAATATGTTATTTTTCCCGATTTTAGATTCAATGTGGTGTGGGATAATCGTGACGCTGAAAACGGTGAACTTGGCGAATATAAAGTATTTTACTTTCTGCAAGATGACACCGTTTCTGTAAAGGTATAGTATCAGATTAAGTTTATATCTTATTTATATACAAATAGTATCGTACGTAAATTCTAGCTATATTTTTTCACAAGATATACGTAGCCTTCGTGGCGCAATCGGTTAGC
>QDHC01003372.1:80950-103034 GCA_013186455.1 Papilio dardanus tibullus | reverse complement strand
ATATTATAAAGTGGCAAACGAGCAAGCAGCCACCTGAACTCGCTGAAATGGCGAAGCGACCGCTGCCCATAGACATCTACAATTGCAGATGCGTTGCGTAACCTTAATCTTCGGAGGAGGATACGCACAGCAAGAGGATAATTCCTCTGCCTGTGCGTCTTAAATACATTGTAAAATCTTTGATATAATTTTAACGTAATTTTCAGAGGAACGTTGAAACATTATACTAATTTGATCACAGTTTGGGAGTCGCGTATTAAGTTAGTGAAATCTTGCAGCTGCGCACAGTTTAGCCGCAGTTAGTTTCAACAAACTTCCCGCAAACTGTACACCTACCACTTATGCTAATTTGACCCACACTAACATGCCAGTAGTATAACGATTGTTACGTTTGTATACTTTTATGATAACAAAAGGACTCACCTTATACAATGCTAGCTGTTGTGCGTGATTTCGTCCGCGTGGAATTAAGTGATACAAACCTATGTTACTCGTGAATAATGTAGCTCTCTAATAGTGAAAGAATTTTTGAAATCAGCTTGTTAGTTCTTGAGTTATTTCAATACATACAAAAATACTAAATTTCTCTCTTTATAATATTTCTTCTTTTTTCAAATATTTATATAGTTTAACATTTTCAAACATTTAATAACATATTTTTATAGTTTATTTCGAACTAAGAACGAACGAAGAAAATCCATGTCAGTTACTGCACTGCATCGTTTTAGAATAATCAGACTAATTAATTAAAATAACAAAAACTAGCACAGCTCTCGATACATAAAACTTTTGCTTAAGTAAAAAGGACTTTGGAATCCGTAGAAAAGGTATAGAACAAATGGAATTGCACTTCATTTTTCTAAGAAATACTGAAAGTGGAGCTCGCGGAGAACATCAATATGATAGTTAATCATGCTATAAATTGCAATTTTAAGACCCAATTTACCACGTGCTCTGCGGCGAAAAGATGTGAAATTCTTATGTTTTTGAAACGAAAGTAAGTAGTGTAAGTATAGTTAGTATAGCTTTGTTGTAAAAATTATATTTTTTAATAAAATTAATCATTTTGCAATTGCAGCAGATTTAAACGAACGTGTTCAGTGAGCTACAAAAAATCTGCCACGTATTTTTTGTGGCTTACATAGAATTTCTCTCGTGTCATATGTGTTTATGTCCATTTTGTTGACATGTTCTCCACAATTTTTGGTGGAAAATTGTTTTATATTTTTTAAAAAGCAATATTCGGCCAGTTAGTTAAATTAATTTCTTATTGAATACAGGGAAAAAGGTAATCAAATAAGCACGGCGACATAGAAGTATTGCGAATCCGGCAAGGTAAAGCTGGCTTTAATGTCATGTCACTTTACATATATGAAAGTGAAACGAGCGTTCTGCATAATATTCATTATTAAATGTTGAGGGTTTTACTGAACCATTAAATTGGCTTTGGTGTAACATTTTAAAGTGGTTTCAGGCCGCCGTTGTGATACATTGTTATTAAAGGATTTTATATTATTGATAATAAAATCTTTAATGTGTATTTATATGTTTTAAATTAATACCACTTAATAAGTCGTTGATGTATTTTTGTTATTTCATAATAACATTTTCTAACGATATTATTATTCTTTTAATCAATATTTGGTTAAAATTTAATAAATAAATTAGAAATCAAGTCTTTACATTTTAACTTTAACGTAAAAGAGAAATGTTAAAAAGTTGTAATACAGTTTTATCTATAAAATTCTTTTGAATTATTTTCTTTGAATTCAATACTATAAAAATGTGGAAAACTTTTAATATCGAACTAACAAAAAGCAAGTTTTTCTTTCACCTTTCAATTAAACTTCATTCCCTTTGAATTCAAAGTAAAATGGCGCACGCGAATGAATTGAATTTTGTACAGACATTTTGGTCGTGTAAATACCTTCTCACCTCCGAGTTTTTGCATTAATTGGATACTGCTTCAACTTTGAATTTTATTACATAATAACTTCGGTCGGTATTAAGGTTACAAATAACGCAATGGTAAGTCTACATTTTTGGTGAAATGGATTTGTACAAATTACGTTTACCAGATTACTCATTTGTTTTCATCAGTTTATGTTTACGACAGGGTCTTGCGCGTTTCACGCTTACTGGAGCTTTCTCTAAGTTAAAGGTGTTAAGACTTTAGTCAGCCCAGTTGATTTTCCGCGCACATCTTTAATTTCTTCGCAGTCACAATTTACTTTACAAAACATTTCGTCACTATAGATTATTAGATAAATATTTGAAGAGCGGAAAACCACACATGGGGATCGAACCCAGGACCTTTAGTTATAGTAGTTATTCTGTAACGTCATTGACGCTTTTACCAGATGACTCACCTAAAATAAAATTTAATCACGGGTTAAAATTGTTCGTCGCAATATAACAATAGGGGTCGATGTTTACAGTTGCGGAATGTGTCCATTACATTTTACGGCAATTGAATACGCACCGCTTAATAAATGACACCGATTTGGTCTGAGCCCGCAGCGGGCCTAATGACAAATTCCATATTCTAGACCCGAGCTAAATTGAAATTTTGTTGTTCCCGAATGTTCCCTTCGTCGGGAAATTTCAATGATCACTTAATTTTATAAATAACTTTAGACTTTAGTTAGAATTAAATATTAGACTATTATTTTTTTGACCAAGTTTTAAAATACAAAATATCATTACTTTATACTTTTCTAAATTATCTTAATACTAGCTGTTGTGCGCGACTTCGTCCGCGTGGAATTAAGTGATACAGTCTGTTTCTCGGGGATAATCTACCTTTATAATGGTGAAACAATTTTTGAAATCGACTCAGTAGTTCATGAGTTATTTCAATACATACAAAAATACAAAGTTTCTCTCTTCATAATATTAAAATAGATTGTAAATAATTATGATGTTGGCTGCTACTATAGTAGACCACTGTTGTAGAATTTAGTTCCTAATAAACAAATGTTTCATCGTCCACATAACATTGAATTTATATGTTTATTGCAAAGTCTTCGGAGAAAGCAAATATAACTTTCTTAACTTTAACGTGGTTGGTAAGGTAAACAAGAGTCCTGAGCTAATAAATCAAACTCAGTGTATAAGCCGGGTCGCGATGTGCTCCTCACGTTCACCGCAATCATTATATAAACAGGTTCAATAAAACATATGCATTTTAAAAGATAATTTAAAGCCGCCTACAAACTGTTATAACCCCATTTACTTCCTACAACCTGCTAAGTCAGGCGTTTCCATGTCCATCGCGTTATTCTACTAGAGTCAAGACTTTAAATTGCTTTTTCCTTTTGAATCAACAAAATTAGTTTACCTTGTTGGAATAACGACGTTACAGCAGTCTAAATCAGTAGCTTATCGGGTCTGGAGGTCAATTCTCTATCTCTTATTGTAGTTTTAATACCGTGTTAGTTTCTTTTAAAGTCTTTTTAAAGACCCAGAACGCCGCCAACCTAACAAAACCTTTAGTTTTTTTAACTGAGAAGTTAAAACTGATCACACAGATCGACTGCACAGTCGAACTGTACAGTTAAAACTATGCAGTTAAAACAGAATGTCTGTAGCCGGCGTTATAATAAATTACTGTCAAATATTAGGAATGTATTGAAATGTACCAAGACTTATACACAGGTTTGTTAAATATAGCGTACAAATCTACCTCATTTCTTCTCCCTCAATTGCAATCTGCTTTTCATTTTTTTTGCTTTCCATATGTAATATTATAAATGCGAAAGTTTGGATAGATTGATGGATGTTTGTTTGAAGGTATAACAAGACTAAATGGATCTCGTTGAAAGTTCGCACAGATGAATAACATCTGAAGGAACACAGAGTACTTAGGAAGACGGAGTCGCGGGCAACAGTTAGTAATATAATATACACCAGTCTGACATAAAGTAACAAGTTGCGATCAAGATCCAAAGCTATCTTCGTTCGCACACTGTATTATAAACGTCGTTTGCGACATTCAGATGTAGAGCGAGCTCATTTGTGGGATCATCCCAGCTCGTACATCCTTACGATTTACGCATACTATAATGAAGATCATCTCGTCAAATGCGATGGAATATATTTTAACTAAATGATCAGCTCGATGCTTAGATCATAGTTAGGTCTTTTAAATTTTAAACCATTTGTGACCATATTTATAGGTTCTATTATAAAGATATAGATATTAAAAAAACATTAACTAGGACGGTGAACGATGTTTAACTTTTGCGAAGTTTTATTGCAGTTGTAAGTTTTATGGAGATAAACAGTCATCTATCCTGTAAGAGAGAAAACAATGTTGCATTTTTCTAGATCCGTTTAACAACTATTGGCAGGTTGCCAGACTTCCTCCAACTTTCTATTACTCTTCGCGAATAGTTATTCATTCGCAAATATCCTATTAGCATAATTAAAACGTGATTTATTCAAAAAAAACTTTTAAGACGTCTTTAAATTTTCTCACAGTTTAAATGTTAAGGCTTTTAGGCGCCTGTCGAACGAAATCGTGTCAAAAGTGTTTATTAAATTAAAGTACTCTAAAATCAGTGAGCTGCCCTCGCTCACAATCTGCCGATCGCTGGTATAATTCTGAACTAGAGTTAAAAGAATTTTTATTATCTTCTACACTGTTATTTAATTAGCTGATACTTAATTTACACGTAAACAGAATTGTACTTTTTCAGAAAAATAGAGTGAGTAGAGATAGTCAATAGCAAACACATAATATGTTATTTCATATTAAATTCTTAGCACATTTACTAAAGTCTACTAAAGTAGAACTTAGTGTAGATATTTGCGGGATTTTATTAAGTCCGTATTTGCAGTACCGATGATATTTGTGCAAGTTGAAAAATAAAATCAACAAAACTTTTTTTGAATAATATAGACACGACGAAAACATAATAGCTACATACTGGGAAAGATAACAAAAGATCCTAGTTTGGATTGTTCTCAATACTATTCTTTCTAAGTGGAATCTCCTTACATCAATCAATGTCGAGGAACGAGTAAACCGATTATTTAAGTTCAAAATCGTACATTTAGTTTGGCTCCTAGATTTTGCAATGTTCAGTAGTAAACAATTTATTTAGTCTACGTATCTACATTATCATTATGATTTATCATCAAAGAAAGTTCAAAATGTTACTCGTATAAAGAGAGAAACTTTGTATTTTTGTATATATTGAAATAACTCAAGAAATACGGAGCCGATTTCAAAAATTCTTTCACCATTAGAAAGCTACATTATCCCCGATTAACATAGGCTATACTTATTACTTATTTCCACGCGGACGAAGTATTTTGTCTGTTTGAATTTCGCCTTTTGGGCGCTGATGGTAGCGATTGTGGACTCCAATGAATAATTAGATAGAATTAATTATCATGTAAGATCTAACATTTCCAAGCAAGCCTATCCATTAATAGATATGCGTATGTATCATTAATAGTTTTAGTTCTTCGTATAAATACATTGTTTCATAGCTGTTTCAAAAATACGAAGCGAGCTATCATTCAAAACAGCACGACAGCTGACCTTTAATGCATTGTTGTGTGGTTGTGTGACATTCATACATTAATAACTCTGCTGTAACTGCTGTATCTTAATGTCACAGAGTTACGTAGAAATATATTTTTTAAGCACCAGCTAACAATCGATGCTATGCCAAAGTTTTTAATAACCTGCGTGTAAACCGAAGAATATTTTTAATCTTTTATTTCTTTCTATCAATCAATATTCGAAACCTTACATGGAAACTAACTACTTATATCTTAGTCTCCTATGGAAATACTTTCAAAATGGTATAGCGAGTTAGAAATCTTAACTCGATCGTGAAAAATTGTACAAGCAATAGTGGAGCTACTGTACTATGAACTGTTTGTAGTCCATAAATATCTTGCTTAGCTTGTTTTTTATTTCATATTTTTACGTAAATAAACATCTACAGAAGTTTCTTTTAACTTGAGCTATGTTAACGGAAACGGAAACAGCGAGTACTACTACAAATACGATAAATTGTTAAAATCTATGAACAAAATTGTTTATTGAATTGTGCTGAATATATTTCGATGTACAAAAACGTTTTTATTCAAAGCAAACCCGTTCATTCGAAAACCAACGAGCAAAAGTATTAATGTATTTGATTGAAATTCCCTTTTACGTTCAGTTTAAGAATAATACATTATTTTAGTGTTAGTTACACTGTTACTTACATATATTCTTATCTTTAACTTTAATTCAATAACCGATTAAAAGATGTGTCTTATTATTTGAAATGTGAAAATGTACAAACTAAGGTACTTACCACCTTTTAACTAACGTTTGTCGTGCTTCATGGTCATTTGTCAGTTGCCACGTTATCTATAATTTTCAAAATGTCTGCCCCAGACTGTGTAGACACGTTATCTTGCCTCAATCTACATTTTAAAAAATGTTTTTTGCTTTTACCAACGAATTAAAAATAAATAACCGGGTAAAAATTGTATCCTAAGGTCAAACAATTTTATGTGACATATTGTCTTAAAATTTTCGGCATCATGAAGGTCGTAAGTGCAACTGGTATGACAAACTTTATACTTCCGTGTGTGAGATTGACACGGAAAAGTACTTACGAACTGTAAACTCTGAGTGTATGACATAACACATTCTCCTTTATAACAAATTCAAGGCTTATAGGAAAGGAACGATTAAGTAAACTTTTTGTTGTCAATTTGCTTCACGTTGTATCTAGGAAAAATGCGCATTCGAACTAAGAGCTTTGTTGACTTTAGGGAAGTTTGCTTACAATGGAATGGATAAACAATTTCTACAAGCATTAAAAAAGATCATCTGCTTAACGTGGTGTCAAATACTTGTACTGTTTTAATAATTCTACAGAGATGAAGAATTATTTCAATTTTATTTGGCATTGTTGTTTATGAAACAGACTGAAATGTTACTTTTCCATTCTAATTTATTAACTTACTAAAAAAGGTAGAGAATAATTTGTTGTTTTAAACGAAAACATAGCAAGATTTTCGATATTATCTGTCTTCCTTCATGTTAAGTACAAACGACAATTAGTAAAATGTACATCGATGCATATTTTAATCGTTTATTTAAAAAAAAAAGCATTGAATGTTTTTAATACACATTTGCATTGTAAGCTTCCCCGTTTTAAAATTGTTTTCTTCTACATTGCAATATTCATGTTTCGAAACGGTAAAAATGCTTTTAGCGGAATGACAAAAAATAGTCCCATGAAAGGTCGGAACGTATTGCACACTCGCTACGGTTGAATAGGTATCGACAAACTCGATGAGTGTGGTGAAAAATTATTTACACTACTTTTCACTACAGCTACCTTTTTATTCTCATATAGGAGCTTCTATTTTATTTATTTTTTGCCATTCAAACAAGAAATGAGTTAGGTTTATGTATTTTCTCTACAAGACGGAGGAGGCACCCAGCCGCAACCGACCTAAGTTATTTCTACAAGCTCATTGTGGGAACCTCTTCACAATTTAGCAGATTTAGGGAATTTAATTGTAATAAAAAACTTAAATCCCAGATGCTCTCTATAAATAAAAAAATACATTTGACGTTTTCAATAATTTAGATTAAGCATCGCAATCGCAGTACAATTTCATGAACTTTAACTCGACTCGAAATATTTATTCGGTACCGTGAACTGTAAATCGGATATTTGGAATATTATGAAATTTCTCCCGGCCGGGAGTTGTGCGGGGATGCCATTATAATTTCATACATCATTCAACATCGTCCTCGACTTAAATCGCACTCATTTCAAAATCACGATAAATTCACTTCGGTATTCACAAGTAAATGATTTAGATTGAATCGTGCACTACAAAATTACAATTAAGTACTGTTAGTTAAACCAACGTAAACTTAATTACCAACCTGCACTGGGCCATCATGGCCTAGTCACCCCTTAGGGCAGGCTCCGAGCCCCTCGGTGGGGACGTATAGTGAGCTGGTAATGATGAAACTTAATTAGAAACACTTGTAATTGTTAATTGTTTACACAACAGATTCATTCGACGACGCCTCGGTGCAGTCGGAGATATCTGGCACGCAGCCAACAATTGCTAACTGCTCCAACAAATTGTTCGAACGATGTTTCTACAACAAAACGATAGATAGCTTAGTCCAATTTATCTAGGTCTCAAAGTAAAATCGAGAAATTATTACATTACGAATATACCTTTGAAGTATTTTCGTTAGTATATAGTTTGTTTATCTTTATCTTACCTAATGGCTAGTAACGGTTTTACGTTTAGTTTCAGTGTGGAGAATTTTAAATTTTTGATTAAGTATTCTTTGATAAAAATCTCATCGTTGTAATTTAAAATGATTGAAATTAATTTAATTAAATTTTAAATTGAGAACGTTACGTTAGTTAAAGCTTTGCTGTTGAAAGTTCATTAAATTTACTACAGAATCTCTTTATAGAGTTTGACGAACATTTTTGAGGTAACTCTTAGAGAAAGGAATTTAATAGTTAACATTTTTCAGGTAAAGAGTTTTCAGTTTAAATTATTTTAAAGCACCAAAGATTTTAACATAAAATATATTAAAGTTTAGAATATTTTACGAAAAATATATCATAACTTTTTAGGTTTTTTTATTTATTTTTTACTATTTGTTTAATAATACCGTCTTTTGTTGGTATATTTGATATATCTACTTAATAATTTAATAGTTATTGATATTTGTACAGTTATCTTAAGCAAAAACTTTTTACAAAAAAGGCGTCCTGTAACTTACACTTATACGAGGTATCATACTTTGATGCTACCTGTATACATCGCCTTTTGAACCCATGTTTCATTTGTCATCCTTTGAATGTCAACAATTGAAGACGAACGAGTTTTAGCTAAATGTCGCAATACGATGAGTTATAGAAAGAATTTACATAAACCTAATCGATTCCTTTATGATCATTAACAATAATATAGAAAAACGTAGGTCCACAGCTGCTCAAAGATCTTCTACAGTTTGTACCTGAATATCCGTCACATCAACCTCATCAAGAAAGAAAAAAACATGAATATTTTAAGATGAGTTCCATTAATGATTTCTACATACGGTCTACGGTATACGTATGACTTGATACGGAGAACTTCAAAGACTATTTCCAAAGCAAATTAACAAATACTTTCGGCTTGGAAAGGACGTAATTATGTCGTATAAGGTTACAGGGTGCCGTTGGGAGCGAAAAATCCGGAGCAATTTATTCGAATTCTGCACACGTGTGGGTCCGCGCTCGGTCAACGTGCCGCTCCCTTCACCCTGGACTGCTTACCTTTATTTAGGACATACGAATGAAAACAATTTATACACACTAAAATATATTACAAAGAATATTTGAATTAATTATATCATTCTAAATATTGTTAAATGGAATACCCGTAACAACCCGAACTTACTCGTATATTTCAGTGTTATGTAGCAATTATTTATACTCGTACATATAATTTCAATCATTTGTCACGCCATTTCAAAGTAAAGACGTAAAATGATAAATAGATTTAGCTTGTCGCCTGTCGACATTGTTAGTCATATTTATTGAATCCAGGTGTTCCTCTTACGCGCTAATAACAAAATTATTCAATTCACTCGCCGCGGCTACGATATTTCATATTCAAGAGACAAAGGCCGCGGCTCGACTACACCCGTTACACCCTGACAACTCTATACAAGACAAATTACTAACAATTGTGATGCGATTTTGTTTTAAGTTATTAATTACTGTTACTTATAATTAATTCAAGATCATAAATCTTAAGAAACCAACACAGCGCCTACGATGTTTTACACACGTTGAATGCATAATTTACAATATTATCTTATAATCCCAAAACCCACTTTGGTCGCTGCGGTGTAAGTACTTATTTATAGAACAGTTTTAAAATTATAATACCTACAATGACGTCATTAATAATGATAATATTCATTAAAGGGTTGTGTAAAGGAAACATAAAAAGCAACACCCTTCAGTATAAATATAAAGTTTATTATTTTACGAGTAGATTATACGCTAGCAAGCATGCTATTCAAGCGTGACGACTGCGACTAAACACTTCAATTAATTTAATTATTCTATGTTTAGAAATTATAATTATTCAAAGTCGTGGAAATAGTAGCTCTATAATTCATACTATTTGATGTCGATAACACTATTATTTTAATAATACAAAAATTTAAATCAACATGTAACATTTCTCATATTGACAGTACAGAGGGGTTACCCAAAGCACATTAGCTACGAAACGATTCTATATCGAACGTCAAAAATGTATGAAACTGACATTAACATTTGATAAGTCATGTGCTTGTCACGTGTGAGATATCGAACGGAACTAACAGTTCCATGCATTTTTGATGTTCACTATCGAATCGCTTTGTAACGCATGTAAGTAAGTCCCAGATTGATTATATTTCTAATCATGATTTTCAACGATCCGTTAACTAACTGTACAAAAGCATCTAAAAATAGAAAATACTTTATAACGAATATAAAATCTGATACGAACATAAATTATGGTAGAAAATTCAGATAAATTATTCACCAAACAGGATACGTTTGTAGACCGTTCCGGGATTCTCTATAATGTTATCTCTCACAACTCGTTTCATGGGAGAGATTTTGATGTATAGTCTAGTGAATAATACAGTTTCTTTATACTATAGATACTATTTGTTGCTCCCGATTTCGTCCGCCTGGAAAAAAATTAGTTAACAATATTAAGCTATAAGTAACACTGGCATGTTACTTCGTAATAATGTAGGTTACAAATGGTGCAATATTTTTTAAAAATATAGTTGTTTTTGATTATATTTGTTGTACAAAAAGACAAATCTTTCCTCTTATTATTATTAAGCTGTCTCTTTGTGTTGCTTTCATTTCCATCTGTGAATTGTGGCCTTACGATTTCCCCCACTTCTTTCCGACTAACAATTTAGCTCCAACTTTTTAATGGGTCATAATACAGAAGACTTTTATAATTTATACCAATGCTGCAACACAGCTAACTACAAAATACCGTGTAATAGCCGTGGAATTTCTTTCACTAATCGCGTGTTTGAATTAATTAAGTTTTTCTACAATTTCGTTTTGTAACAATTAACGTATCATAAAGTATACTGACAGAGTAATTAAACAATGTTTTCAAGTTACTGTTCTGGAAAAGCATGCTTTGACCCCAAACGTTATTTTGCCTGGTGGTCTTTAACAATTGCACACACCTATATTATTTTGGTGGCACATTGTTACAGTCAGAACTTAGCTTTTCAATGTCTATAAGTATAAAAATAATTTTAAAAGCTTTGTTATCGGAGGGGGATCTCCAAAAGATATTGCCTTTTGCTAGAAAGACAAGGTGAAATGAGTCACTAAATCCCTCCGGTGGCCATCCTCCTGTGCAACTGCGAGGGTCCAGGAATCTCCATTGGAACCCACCTGGACCCTCTGCATTGAGCTTCTGCACGACCCCAGGAAATACCGTCGCAGCATTCGCCAACATGAGTCCACGCCATACCTTTCCAGGACTGGGAATGGTATGGATACATAGATACATATATTTTTTTAATATGTACGTTAAAAATATGATGACACATTTGAAAGTTGTGTGAGCAATAAAATATTGAGATCACGTACAACATAAACAGGGTGACATAAAAAATACATAAAATCGTATTTTGCACTTTATTACCTGTAAATGTTAAACGTGAAATACATCACACAGAAATCAGTCGTATACATATCCCTTCAATACAATAACACAATTGTAGCTATTAGTAATTAACGCAATGATATATTTGTAATTTAATTAATACTCTGCACTACGTACGCACTAACTGCTAAACTGAGTGCGAATTAAAATTATTCCTCTGTTATATTGTGTATTTATTCCAGTATTTTGGAATTCTATGACATCAAAAGTTCTTAGAAACATTTATCAGATGCAAAATTTTGCATTTTTCATTTTAAAGGCGCTAATGATTAAAACATTATTTAGTTTTTTGTACTAGACATCGAAATATCAATTCTGCGTACTAATTTTAGGAATGTATCTATCTTTATCTTCGACTTTAAAGTTATAAAAACATAAGTTGCATATTTTTAAAAGCATAGTTATTTGCATATATACCTATTAACTATTTTGAAATATTTATTTTGTTTATGAAGTTATTTAACTCGCAACGCATACAAAAATGTGTAATTAATTACTTGTTAACGTTTCAATGTCAGTCGTTAGTAGTGACCGTGTGTCAATACCAAACATCTGAGCTCCACAGTAATCAATTGTTGCTTTTAAAACTAGATAAAACAATACCGTGAGTAATTCAAATGAAGATAACTCTTTAATTTTACTAAAAACTGCATGTATTTCGATGAAACTAACAATTTAACACAGTTTTTGAATGAGTTTTTAAGAGGTTATGGTACAATTGGTATGCGTATGATGTTTATCTTAAAGTAACTAATGCACGATCTTAATCTATACAGCATATTATTTTAATCGTACTACGTCTTGAATATTTGTACACTTTACGTTAAAATATTAAAAACATTTTTAACACTTGAATACCGCAAGCGCATACAATACGAGATCAGAAAGTAAACAAAAAGATACAGATTATATACAACGTGTGACGACACGTCCCTAAATCTAATCGATTCCAATCGAGTAATCAATGCATCGGATGACAGTTTTATGAACAAAACATTATTAAGTGTATGTTTGTAATAATTCTTGTTGTAGGTAATTATTTCTTAATTTTATAATTTAAACTTCGGAAGAAATATAATTTATTTTTAATAAAGCGGTAACACTGTGACATAGTTACACTCTTTAGTCTATGGTGAAAAGGAGTGAGCCGCGCGCTAAAATCAACTTTACTAGCTCTGACGCCATTATAAATAAACATATAACATTTTTAGACTTGAGTTTTATTACGCCCTATTTTTAATACTATACTTTCCAAAAAAATGTTACAATGTCAGTTTTTAATTCTATTGTGTTTTCTTTTATACATCACATAATCGGCTTTGAAAGAAGTCTTTGCACAATAAGGATACATTTTAATTAATACTTCCTTCTAACTGAAGCTTTCCGAACACAAAGGCCTTTGAGAATCATTTCCGCCAAAACAAGAGAAAAATTGTTTAATTTTACGTAAAAGTTACTTTGAGCCGACAATACAAGCAAATGAAAAATATTTTAGGGAACAAAAACTTTACTACTTAATAATTCAGATAGATCTTTTTAAAATAGATTTTTATAGCAACTTTTCACTTAAAACAATAAAAATAATACCGTTAAACTAAAATGAAATTCATTGAAAGTCAATTTGAATTCATGACTTTTTTTTGCGTCGCGTTCAATGCCTGAATTCATCAAAACACCACAAACGAATTTTAAACTTCATGAATTTTAAAGTAGCGCTTGGCGATGCTTAAGCACAGCATTAAAATTTAAATTTAAATTATTGTAATATACACGAAATTAATTTAATAGTTGTAAAAAAAGAATTTATAATATTTTCAACATCGTTTCTTATGGTATTAGCATTTTACTGAATTTTTTAACATTATTGAATAACTTAATTTTAACGCAAGCCGGAATTCCAAATACTTTTATTAAAAAACTTTGTACTTTTAATATTTTCTTTGTATCGTTATAGTATTAGTCATAATCTTATTTGTGTTTTATTGATTTTTAATGCAACTAGACGTGATATCAAGTCTTACTCACATTCATTTTGTTTTTTAACTTTATAAAAGTTTGCTCAAATAAGGTTAAAATAAAACTATTGTAGATTTTTTTAATATAAATTATTTTTAAGTTAAATTTAATTTTAAAATACAGGTAGACATGAAATATTTTTTCATAATGTCACTTATGTTGAAAGCGTAAGCCACGACATCGTTATGCCGGCGCGCCTCCGCCGGCCGCCGCGCCGTGCGAACTCCATGCGTTGCTCTGTATTCCGACCTCAACATTTGCGTCTCTAAATAAAAATAAACCACATTTTTACATAATGCAAAGAGCCGTTTAAAAGAGTTTATCTTTTTGCGTGCGGCTTTTAAATGGTTTTATTGTACGTGTTTTTAAAGCGAATAGTTTTTATTCAGAGTTTAACTGCTCTTAAAAAAAAGAAATTGCAATGTTCTACTTTTATTTTCCTTTAGGCAATTTTGTATGAACACAAATTCAGTTTTATCAGGACATGAGAGCATTCTAGAATTTTCTAAATTACTTGTAATTATTTACAATGTTGTTTTATCTTTGCTTACTGCTATTCATGTTTTTTTAGAGAATGTCCTTCGTACTAGCATCCACGACTAGAAGATGTCTCTCTTCTATATTACGAAGAAAATATTCGTATTCCAAAAACTCAAACCCACTCCTATTCTCGGAGGAAGTGCTGCAAGCGAAATCTGAAGGAAAGCCCATCGTAGCTCTGGAATCTACAATCATAACGCACGGCATGCCGTACCCGCAAAATTTAGAAACCGCTCAAGAAGTGGAGAATATAATAAGGCGAATGGTAAGAAATAAACACAAGCGTTAGTTATCTTTGTGCGTACTGCCACCTCCATTGTGATGTAATTGAAAAAATGCTCTTGTTAAAATATTGTATGTTGAACCAGGGAGCAACGCCAGCTACAATAGCTATCCTACAAGGCCAATTAACAGTAGGTCTCACTCAGCAACAGCTCCAGTACCTCGCCCAAGCTAAAGGCGTGGTAAAGGCGTCCCGGCGAGACCTTGCGCCCGTGATAGCTGGAAATCAAGATGGTGCCACAACTGTTGCAGGAACTATCATAGTATCAGAGTTGGCAGATATCGATGTATTTGTTACTGGCGGCATAGGTAAGTGACCTAGAAAGGTCTACACTAGAATGA
Source organism: Papilio dardanus tibullus (assembly GCA_013186455.1). Classification (NCBI taxonomy): domain Eukaryota; kingdom Metazoa; phylum Arthropoda; class Insecta; order Lepidoptera; family Papilionidae; genus Papilio; species Papilio dardanus. The sequence continues at coordinate 88,100 of QDHC01003372.1, read as the reverse complement.
CATATTTTAGAGAATATTATATAACTACTAGTTATTCTACATTTTCATCAACAATACTTACAATTTATGATATTGGCTGCACTCTTGACGAGTAGATAGAGGCGCCAAACTCTGGCCATCAACAAACAAATATAAAATTTAAATGGCAATATTCTCGGTGTATATTAAACGTTGTTCCCCAGACAGTCGGCCTTTGTTTGGCATGGGACAGATACGATCTACTACAGTAACACTGGCCACTGATGAAAATTCATATTGCCTTTGCAGTAAATTAATTAACTCTCAAACTGTAACCAACAAAAACAAAAATACAAATGAAACGCTTGAAATTGAACAACTGAATATTTTTCATTTTGTATTTTAATTTTCACTTAAACAAAATTCGAGATTGTAACATGTATAACTTTTATTTAAAAAAGTACAATATTCCTTAACAAGGTAGCTTGTAACTTAATCGTAAATCGCGTCTTCTAAAATATGCACAAATAAACTTATATTTCGTCAGGTACTTTTCTACTGTTATTTTCTTAGGCTTGCAACCAAAATTTCGACGAATTAAGCATTAAAATGTTCAATTTATATTTTAAATTATTACAAAATGAGATTAAACAAGTTGAGGACGTTGTTATAATGTAATTTGGGGTTAAATGATGAGGAAGGGAGTGTTTTGGTAAGAACCCTCATTTATCATGGATATAGGCAGGTGCGGGCCCGCGGCATGCCGCCGATCAAATTATTCATTACCCCTGTAACAAGTGTCTGTTGTACATTATATTTCATGTACCTAATAATTCACATTCATGGCTTAAAGGTCCATAACTTAACCTTAACATATTCAATGAGCTGGCATTATTCAAGATATGAATAATAGTTAATTATTGTATATGGTATACTACGGATTTGATTTTTAGGTTATATTTTTTCTTTGCTATTTATCATTTTATAAAAGTACTTACTGTTGTGCGCGACTTCGTCCGCGTGAAAACAAATATAACAGCCTATGTTACTCGGTGATAATGTAACTTTCTAATGGTGAAAGAATTTTTGAAATCGGCCCACTAGTTCTCGAGTTATTTCAATACAAACAAAAATACAAAGTTTCTCTCTTTATAATATTAGTATAGATTAAATACCGTAATCTTACCATTAAAACCAGTTGTTCGTTTTTCTTTAAAGTTAAATTATTTATTTATTTGTCGATGTATTTTCACAGAAAATACAGTAGATTAGTTTATAATTTTTCTTTTCTTGTTTTTTCTATGTTATTTTGTTTTTATTGAATAAGTCAATCCAAACAGGTGGTGTACACCGGGAAGGTGAACTAACAATGGACGTCTCGGCAGACTTAACTGAATTGGGTCGCAGCCGTACTTTAGTTGTTTGCAGCGGAGTTAAGTCCATTCTAGACATCGGCAGGACACTAGAATACTTGGTAATTTAATTAATCTTTAACTAAATCTTAATACTATTACATATTTTTATTAAATTTGGATAAAAATTACATCAAGAATTTAAAAATTTTCATTTTTAAATTAAATACTATATCAAATAAAAAACTCTCAACAAATCATATTTATTGCAAAACTTAATTTTTTTCACTCAAAGCCATTATTAAAAGTGAGCGCAGCTTCGTAAAGCTCGGTGTCAGAACCCGCAGAGCCATTTGCTTTAAAATATTGCGTCGGCTTTAATTCAAAGTTATTTCTATATCATATTCAATGTTGGATTCCGAAACCTAAAATTAAATTCTATCTATTGTGACCTTGTCTACTATAATATATTTAGTGTACGATAGGAGAATTTTGCGATCAATTCTATAAAAAAATCTTTACTCAAGGACTTTCTAGCATTGTTAAAAGGTTTTCACAATGCTAGAAAGGTCTAGTAATGAAATACAGACTTTTCTTCTAGGACCTTAATTCTTATTATTCATATTTTAATATTATTCTTTAGTGTTTTATTTTTTTATATGCTATACACATCTTTATTCCATTAGGAAACTCATGGTGTAACTGTATGTGCATTCGGTGCAACTGACGATTTTCCCGCGTTTTACACAACTCGGAGTGGTCACCGAGCGCCGCACCGCGCCGCAGACGCATCGCACGCCGCCAGCATGTTGCAAGCTGCGAGACAACTTCGACTACAGTCAGGCATTGTTGTCGCTGTACCAGTGCCAAAGGAATATGCTATGGACGGTAAGAATATAATGGACCAAGTATTGCCTTGTAAGACCGCACTGTGAATAAAGCCAGAAGTTCATACATTATTAAGTTACCATGTAAATTTTAAAAGGCTAAAAAGCTATGAATGCTCCTACCACTTTGTTTCTTGGATAGAATAGTTGATCTTTATATGGATCGATATTTTTCTCCCGTATTTACAGAAAAAGTTATAGAAGAGGCTATACAACATGCGCTAGAAGATGCAAAGAAGAAAGGAATCCAAGGGAAAAAAGTTACACCGTACATACTTGCTGCGGTATCCAAAGCCACGGGCGGTGCTTCTCTCAGCACAAGTATCCTTGTAATGTCTATGATAGTTTTATGCAATCATATACTTAATCATGTTTAAAACATTGTCTTCCATTTTTCTGTCACATTTTGTTTTAAATTCCTGAACTCTTAACCCAGATATAGCTCTAATAAAAAACAACGCAAAAGTCGGTGCCAGCATAGCCGTCGAATATCAAAAACTGAAGAATGTGAACAACGCAGGAAATTCCTTTAATACCGGATTCTCCGGGAATTTGGGGACGAGACAATTTCATACTGCATGCAATTTACACGTTGAAAAGTCGGATTGTGGCGACAAAATAGACTCGTTTATTAAAAAGGAGAATTTGTCAAATCCCGTGCTGGTGATCGGTGGAGCCAACGTGGACAGAACTTACAGAGTTACCGAAGATAGTGTACAGGTAAGTGCTACGGGCATCCGATAAGATATACGAACAAGTTATTTATGGCATTTGAATTTTGATCATGTTATTTTAATTTCCTGATGTCCTCAAGGAAAACATTTTTCTAATTCTTAGGATTCGTAAGTTATATCGTAACCATTTTAAGTATTTAATTCGTTTTTGCTTGAACTTTTACCGCTATTAAAATATTTTATACTTCAATTCTGTAATTTAATAGCTGAAAAGTGGTTAATTAGTTTAGCTATTATCAGATTCAGATTAATATCTCGGTACGCCAATTAATATTTGTCGAGTGAGGGGCGCGGCGTGCGGGGCGGGGGACGCGTGCGGGTCGGAGCTGCGTGCGTGTTTTGTTTTGTAATCCGGCACAAGGACCTGTTTGTTATCCTCTTGTGATTAAGCTGCAATGAAAACAATCAAACGATAAAGGGTTATGGAAGGTCTCTAAAATATACATTGTAAATGTTTAAGCAAATTATCGGTTGAATTGTTTTGATAAGTATATTATTTTGAAGTATATTATCACACAGTATGTATCTTATGGGATATGTATGGGGTGTTCGTATTAAATAAAAAAATTAAACATTTAACAAACTCTTTATTTGATGCATTTATGATAATATTAGCTCTCAGTCGCCTAGTGCGCACCTTCGGAAAGTTGTATCAACTCCTCTACAAATATTGAATACAATTATGAAACACTCATTAAGTACATAAAATTACATTGAACACATATAATAAACTTTACAGCAAGAAATGATCAAAAGCTCCATCTATTTATTGACATACAATGTTATTTCAATCTGTAATATTATTCTTTTAACACTTCAAAATCTTCCTGTTTTCTTTAACACCTTAACGTTGTCAGATGTTGTATTTGACTTACCTACTATAATGATGATATGATTAAAAATGATGCACACAGACCTAAACATACAGACTTTCAGACTTCAAACTATTATTGTTTTTACATTATATTTCTTTGTTTTTCTACCAGAATACATTTAGCATCTGAGAAATAATTAACTATAATTATAATTTAACGTAAAGGGTTAAACAATTATTTTGTCCTTTGACTTTTTTACAGCTGGGTCAATTAGGTACAACAAAATAAACATACCGATATAATATGATATAATATGTAATAAAGCCATAGGGTAAGAAACAATTCTTAAACTTTTTTATAATGATGTATTAATTTTAATAATATTAGGTATTTTTTATGAAATAACTCAAGTATTAAGCCAAGGCACATGTAATATATAAACGGTTTATTTGAAGAAATGCAGGAGTTAGATTGGATCCTAGCTACAAATTATCCAACTTTCCGAACATAGGTACAAAATGTTTATAAGATTGGTACTCTTGTGACAACAATATTAAAAAACTATTCTTCTGCGTAATTCACGTATTATACCTACTCTAAGCGAACGTTGTAATTATTTCATACTCAATATTATATTATCTAGAAAAAATTACATTATAAGTACAAATATGTAGATAGGTATATGTTTTGGGCTTAAATATACTCAAATAAAATGACGCTCCGTGATACAACTATTGAAGTGGTCGATGTTTTTGCCGATTTGTATTAATTGATAACTTCTTTACTCGTACATAATTAAATAAAGAATCTAATATTTGAATTTAGTTTCGTTTGACACTTTTTTTAAATGTTATTGTTACATATTCCATACCCATATGCTTTTATCCGAAACGACTACACCAATTTCTTTTACACTTTACAATAATAAATATACATTTATAAGAGACAAATGTCGAAGACATTAAAAAGGTTTCAAACCCTATTTGGACACAGCCATAAAAATTTAAACGTCCCGCTTACCATGACATAATTGTAGATATCACTTTGGAGCGTAACACTGTTCTAATGTTGATAAATGTCGTATGAAATGCTTCACCCGGCAACGAGTATAGATTATTAAATTTAGTTAATCGCTTTATACTGTATAAGCATATATTCGTAGGCACTACGTCATTTAAGCTCATATCAGTACTATTTTGTCTGTCCTTGCACATTTACTCGCACTCTACTCGTGTATTTACACACCAACTATTTCTATTATATATACAGTCAAAGTGACGGGGATCAGTGAAGATTGGAACTAGTTTCTAAACTATCTATACATTTATAAACATTTATATTGTTCAAATCTTATACTAGCGTTTAAAGACATTGATTCAAATAAAGATAAGAAGCTTACTTTAACAAAATCTTCACTGGTCCCTACAGATCGTTAAGGAATGATCAAATATTCGAACAAAGGACATTTATATGTATTTTATTGAACATTTAAACATCAGATATAATTGGTTACAGTTGTCAGTCGCTAGGAAAGCAGAGATAAACTATAGAACTGATGTCACCACTTCTGTATTGCCGTTTTAGTCTAAATATAAAAACGTACTCGTATAATTTTTATCAAGTAAAATTACATTTATATTATTATAATTGTTGATCGATTTCCTCGTATAGTATTGTTATTAATATTATTTTTTGGGCGAATATAAAAGTACTTTTTGTTTCTATACGTGTTGTCTATCGTATTTGGTACAAAGCCAACTGTACGAACTCTTTTAATACTTTACGATCTTTTGCAATATAATTCGGTCATATTGGTCGAGTTGCAATCCAAAAACAATTTAAAGTTTTTAGTTGTACGAAACTGAACAACATTACATTTAAAACTTACTGGAATCGATGTAAGTAAATGCAATCCACTAATCCTAGGGAACTTTCTTATTCAATCGAAAATTATGATACCTATAAATAACAATACAGAAAACTCTACTAAAATTATTCGACTTCCTAAGCGGTAATAAGACTGTATCTAAATATTATTAGTCCTGTTTCATAACAAACGAATTTCCCACAGCAGAACTGCGCTATTAATAAATTATAAAGATCTAAATTGTATGCCACATAAAACGCTTCTTATTTGTCAAAAATCATCTATTAAAACATAAATGTTATTGCGCTAAGATATATGTTCTAAAATGTATACCTGCCAAGCATAGGAACTAAACACAAGCTTTGCTCGTGGGATCTTGTTCATTTCAATTAAGTTACACTTTTACACATGTTGGTTCATTCCACTTCTTAGTACGTAATGCTATTGTAATATTACTATTAACTTAGTTTAGTACGTCACACAGAGTTTATGTTACCACTAAACAACACGCCCAACTAGTAGGCCCACACGTGAGTCATTGGTAGTCCTAGAGTTCGAATTCGGAGCGCGTGTGTCGGCGGTGGTCGAGGCGAACGCGGGCGCCGGCGCGCCGCGTGTACGTCGGTCCCAGCGGGTGCTCCGTCTCGAAGCCCGCGGCGGGGAACGAGCGCCACCGCCGCCCGAACAGACGCTCCAAGTAACATCTTAGTCAGATCCGAGTCGCTGCGCTGTCCGCCGCCAGGGGGCGGTAGTCCCCGCGTGCCAGCTCCCGCATCTCGCAGTTATTGTTGCCGTTTATAGTCTTCAAGCCGAGCGGCTCGTCGTGGATACTTCGACGGGCGCACGTCTCGGACGTCCTACCCAGCAGAGCTTCCCTCTCTCCTGCTCTTTCCGGACTGCCCCCGTGCGCGCGAACTCCACCGTTTGCATTGACGGCGTTCACGACGACCGTTTGGGACAGAGGCCCACCATGCATGGGACTTCCGTCTAGGAGTTCTCCGGCCCCTAGCTCGCTGCGTAATATTCTAATTTTCTGAATCATCTCCTTTATTTCGTATCGAAGTATACCGAGAAAGCACAATTTTAAAAATGCAATGACGCAGTATCCGAGAACGAAGAGCACGTCCGCCGTTCGTCGGAGCCAGGACAGCAATCTCTCTGCACAGGCCGCCGTGTGGGGGGCGCAATGGACCGGTGTGAAGGGCACTGCCGAGGTGGCGGATATGGCAGAGAGCGAGGCGGGCGTGACGGCAGTGCTATGAGCCGGTATGCGGCAGCAGCTGGGAGGCAACGTGGAGCGGTTAAAGGCCGCAAAGTCAGAAGGGCCGGTGACGCCGCAGCACCGCTGCTCCCGCTGGAGCCGATCCCAAGCCTCCGAGAAGTCTAAGTCTGAATCGTAATCTTTAGCCAGGCGCAGGCGCAGTTGGGGTCGCAGCTCCCTGCAGACGCGCTCGAAGCGAAACGCCCAGTAAACACCGATGGCGGCGTCCCCGACGAGCAGGGCCAAGAGGGCGAGCCAGTAGGCATTCAGCATGCG
>QDHC01003372.1:58729-71373 GCA_013186455.1 Papilio dardanus tibullus | reverse complement strand
TAAGAACTGGCATAAATAAGACGGAAGGGTACATGCGTGTGTTGTAATATAAAACGACATTGTCGCGCGCGTTGCCGCCGAGATGGCTCCTTAACGGCTCCGAGGAGCCATAACTCGTCTATTCGCTTAGCTCTAATAGATAAGCAATCTCATGTCGTCTTCTGAGAACCCTGAAGAAAGCCAAGGTCATCAACCGCCCATTGTTTTCAATTCCTACAGTATCGTAAGTTTGCAATGCTTATTGCTCAACATTTTTTTTTCCTCTTTGCAATCGCATTTTTTTGAAATTCAAGTTACTTTAAAAGGATATTTCTCATTTCTCAAAACGCTGTCTTTTAAACAATAGATTTATATTTAGACCCGAAAATGTATAAGAACGGTAAGTACAGTCGTATGTAATTCTTTTTAAATATACTCCAGTTAACAGCACAAAAACATTTTGCTTTACTAAAGTATGATTTCCAAAAGTTATAATGAAAAGATTTACTAATAAAGAAGACAAGGTACTACAAGAGATACGTCAACAAACTTGTTATAAAACTCCTGTATAATTCATGTTTGCTGGAGACAGAATACAGTCTCTGAATAGTACCTATCTTACATATTCCATTCCTTAATTCAAACAGAGCGTGTACGACAAGTTGAGAAGAAAAGAAAATTTAATATTCTTCCAAGATGTTGGACGGATCTCGACTGGTGCATGTCGTAAGTGTTTACAAATTGTTTTAATAAATTTTAAAACGAACATTTACGAAATATACTATGAATTTTCAAAATAAATAACGAAAGAATTTATAGTTTCGTAAGCCACGAGAAATTGCACAAAATCTTTTAGAAATTAGATCTTTATCCCTCGCAACACATAAGTTTTGTCCAATGAAGACAAAAGTCAAGGTGAAAACGCTGAGGTCAGGAGCAAACATATGCCTTTGTTTTGGTTTCATTGTATCTCCGTCAATACTATCTGTTACAAGAGTTTAATATAAATCAAACTATATCCTCGTACAATGGCTCATTATATTGTATATCCGGAAATATCTATAAAAGTTAAACTCATTTCTCAATTACTTAAATGATTACAATTGCTTGAATTACTTAAAAGGCACGCTTAGCAATTTTCAATAATAAATTGTTACCTCGAAATCCTTTTACTCAAAGGCGTCCGAAATAACATAATCAAAGCAATTCCTTTATTGTAGTTCGGAGTTAAGCCGCACTTTAGCCCTAAATAATATTTATGATACCCAAAACACGTGTACAAGTATTTAGGTTAAAAATAGATTAGGTCCGATTGTACGGCCTCGCGACGCAACCTTCGGCGGCCGGGGAATTGAGGGGGTCGGGAGCCCCTACCCTTACGCCCTCATAGACATAATTTATATCGTCGGAGATAAGTCTTTCCGAAGGAGCGCAGTTTAATAAGGCCGCATGAATGAAGTGAAAGTGCTCACAGTAATTTACATAGGCCTCCTTAAACACTCTTCGAATAAGCGTTTTTGAATAATGAATAATTTTACAAAGTAACAGAAACCTTCATAAATTTCAACTCTAAATTATTCCAGTCGTTGCCTGAAATAATGAGATGTAGCGTTAATTTCTACTTGTATTTTGAAGCGAAGTGGTATAATTTGATTTCATGCATTTTAATCAAAATTTTAGATAGTAACCAAAGCTGAGTCCTCGGCAATAGTAGGATATAATTTACGATAATAATTAAATAGCGACATTCGTATCCACAACCAAAAGAACCGGCTATACCAACTCCTGTGCCCTTTTTAGGCTTTTGGCGGTTAAAAAAATTAATAATTTCGATAAAAACTTTTTAATGAAACAATAAGATGAGCTTTTAAAATGTAAATCAACGTAAAAAAACTAATTAACTTGTATTTTTAAGGAAAATATAATCTGATTTTTATTTGCTCCCCTCACTTCAAGTTTCAAAGTTTAATTGGTATATTAGAACGACAGGAGTTATCTCCCATCAAGACCGCCTCCACTTTAATAACTTCAGTTATAAATCCTGATCATGTAATCCCAAGTTATTACACGATATTACGTTTCAAAGTTCAATCTTTTAACTATATAGGTCGACGTTGCTCGAATTTTGACATCATATTTTGAGGTTATTTAAATAAAGTTAGTGTAAAGGAAATGATGGTAAAAAGTATAGAACTTGATAACTAAATCCGTGTTTTTAAACTTACGCAAAAAACTCACTAATTTAAAACTGCCTAATCTTATCAAGGTAAGAATGTTTATTTTACAAAGTATTCTATCTTCAGAATTATGTTGTCAAAATATTCCCAGTGAACTTTAGAAATTGAACTCTAGACGAGTTTCGTACATGGAATTCTAAAAATAGTTTAAGCAATTACCGAGCGCCTCCCAGTCTGGGAAGCTCGCTAGCTCTCCGCCTCGCCGCGTCGGGAGTTCGCGAGTCCTCATTAAATATGCAATCGAAAACCCGCCCCACGCTCCGGTCACTACAAAGCGACCTACACACAAACGCAATCACTTTTTAATTGTCTATTTTTAAAATGAACTTTTACGAGGTATTCTAATAGTTATAGTCAATAGAGAGTTATTTCCACAAGTCGTCTCTTGATCTTGATGCAACCTGCACATATTGCGGAAAATGGAAACCATCATGTGTCGAAACCTTTAACCTTTTTTTTAAGTCGTCTCTGAAGAGACGCAACTGAAGTTGCTTTTTGTTCATTATTTTTAGTGAAAACAATCAATTTTAGGACAAATCTGAAATATGGATGGAGTAAAGTAATCATTAATGATAAATCAATAAAAGGAAGGAAAAACTTAATTATAACGTACAGAAAATAACAAATGAATTAAGCTGGAAGTTTGCTCAAGAAACAAATGATTGCGAAGAATTAGATTAATGAACGCCGTATGACAGCCAGCTGTAATAAAGTCAAAGAAAGTACAAGACAAAGAATATTCATTAACGCAATAATAGACCGTCTTAAGTCTAATTGTTAGCAATTACATTTAACACTAAACGCTTTTGAAAAATGTTATTCAAACTTAATCGTGAAGTTCTTTCTTTTAACAGCGCGTTTGTTAAGAAAAAAATCAATGTCGAGTTGTTTAAATGCTTAATTAGCAGATTTTTAACCATTAATTCTGTTTATAACGTTATTTTATTTTATTTCAATTCGATTCGCGTATTTAACTAATTCAACAATCTAGTATCCTAGAATATAAATATTCCTTACTTCTGCCAGAACCAACGTTCCTAACCAGGAAAAGCAAAACATTGCGCAATAAATAGTATTGATTTTGGAAACACTAGAATCTCAATATGCCACAAACAAGACAGTTAGATGAGACGTTTTTACACATCACGTTATTGCTTGATTCATAGAACGTAGTTTATAATAATAAAGACTACAGGGTGGGTACCCTAATTACATTCGTTACAAAGCGATTCTATAGCGAACGTCAAAAATGTATGTAACTGGCAAATAACGTTCGATATCTCACACGTAACAAGCATATGACTTATCGAATGTCAATGTTAGTTTCATACATTTTTGTCGATTCCATCAGCGACATCGCCAATCGAAAAGTACTTTGGGTAGGCCCCCTGATATTAATATAGGCTCGATTGAATAGCGAATTGTTATACATACATTCTGCGTATTGCATTTGTCAAGTGTTTACGCGTCGGCAATGAAACAGTTTCGCGAGCCGCTGCGGCCTGAAACCCGGCAACAGGTATTTTAATGAAGCCAGAGTGTCATCAGCCGGTATTACAGTCATTATCATTTAAGAGCCCGCACCGTCACGTCCGTAAAAGGGCTACTGCGTACAAGTGTATAAGTGTACATTTGCTTTTTTTATTTATTCTTCTGTTATATCATTATGGTGCACGTTGTTTATTAATATTAATAAATCATTGACTTAAATGTATGGACAGTCTTCACATAATTATATATCTTTAAAAAACTTTATGAATAAAAAGACTGAACTTTTTTAAATTAAAATTTCAGGAACCTTTATGTAAAAATAAAAGCTTAAAAAAGTTGAAGATAAAATTTTAACATTTACAAAAGTAAGTACTCGCTCTTCAGTTACATTTTCATGTAAATTTTTCGTCGAATAAAGTTTGTATAAATACTTCACTACTTGAAAGTGGTAGTTGACAATTTTAAGAATCCCCTTTGTATAATTCTAAATTTGTTTATGCAAGTAAAATAATTCGACATAGATTTGAATGAGGAGCAAGTGGCTGGAGTCCGTCGAGTAAGCCTGCGCTGAGAGCCTCTCACGCAGAAACAAATTAAATTTAGCCCCGAGTCTGCCTTGTTGACTCATATTCTTTTATTCACTTTAAAAACTTTATTAGTTCTGTTTGGCTACTATATAAAGAAGTAAGTATATTGAGAATATTTAACTACCCTGGGGGTCTACTCAAAGTACTTTTCGATTGGCAATATCGCCGATGGAATCGGCAAAAATGTATGCAACTGATAACGACATTCGATAAGTCATGTGATTGTCATGTGTGAAATATCGATCGTCTATGTCTGTTTCATACATTTTAGACATTCGCTAATCGTTTCGAAGCGAATGTACTTTGGATAGCCCCCTGGATTTAAAATAAGGTATCTATATTGAAAGTTATTTGTATAGTTTTGGAATACATCTTGAAGTATAACTTTTTTTTGGAGAATACGTACGAGTAGATATCATTATGTATTAATATTTTGGTAAAGTAGGTTAACTTTTTTGCACTCTTTACTTTAATTAACCAAAATCTTTATGTTTAACAAGATTTCGATAAAATATCTGTAACTATTTAAATTTACGTCATCATTTTAATTGTGTGTTTTTCTTAGTGTATTTTTTCTTGTTGGTAAATACAACGCCGTCAACCTCGCTGTCTTTTATAGTGAGCTTGCTAATGAATTTCTCGCGATAATGAGTGATTACGTCACGCTACAGAAGTCACGTAGCACTGCGCTACGATCACGTGCACACCTTATTTTAAAACATTATTACAGCTTCAGGTATTTCAATGAAGTATCGATCCATTAATACACCATAGTTTCGTACAAATCGATACAAAGAACTAGTAATAATACAGAAAAACCACCGGTACTTATATCATAATAACTTGTAACTCTACGCCTTCATTAGACCGAGTTCGTGATAAACCGACTTATGCCGAAGCCAAAGCTCCGTTTTTATCGCGAACTCGGTATAATGAAACCGTAGGGTAAGGATCAATGGAAAAATGGTAAAATTATTTATTTAAAATTCATTTTATATAATGTTAAAGAAATATTAGAAGAACTTATAGAACTCGATTGTTACTCCGCTTATCGGTAGTTGTAAGGAACGTTTTTTTTAATAATGATCAAAAATATTGTACGGAAAAGCTTCACGTAAGCCCGAAGCTATACTTCAACGTAAGTAATCGTAAATTATAGTAACGAGGTTGTTTACCATCCGTTATACGAAACAGACACCGCTTTAATATTAAATGAAAATTTACTTCGTTGCCCTAATTCTTATAATTCCTGTGTACCAAGATCTAAAGATGGTACCACGCTGTCTTAGACATATTTTATCAATCTACTTTATAGTTATATAGTAGCTTTATAGTTATAGTAGTAACGGAACCAAGCACGTATCATCTGTGGTGTATACTACACTGTTATTTTTCAACAAAGGCGCTATTTTAGTAGGTACGTAATTTTCATGAGTACAACGTGCGTAAACACAGGGCCGGGGTAACGCACCGAAAGAGCACACAAATTAAAAGATAATGTAAGCTCTATCTAACATTACATTTACGTTAATTTGTAATTTGATCCTTGACATGTTTACACTCCGATTTGAGTAGTAATTATCTAATTAAATCCTCGTACAAGATTGTCGTAATTAATTTCTAAATGTTCATTACGTTACGCTTTTTTGTTATACAAGAGTTTTGTTTATTATACCATTTACGTCATTAATTATTGGTACTTTTTATACTCGTCTCTGTGTTACATACTTTGATTTTAATGTATGGTTTGTTTTGACTTTCATGTCTTGTCAGAAATCCAATTTAGCTTACGCTAAATATTCTACCACTCAACTATAGTGACGTTTATGAAGCGATTATGAAAAGTAAAGCGTAGGTTGGAAATATTCTTCAAGTGTAATTAATTCAAACGGCCACGTTACGCCCACGTACAAGTCACGTGTTCGATGCTTATTCTATAAATAACTTTGTTATGCTAAATCGGATATAATACGATTATCTACATGATGGCCGTTGAGAGCCAGCGGCCGAGTAATCCTTATTCAATAAATATATTCAGTGGGCGTAGACTTATTGAAACTACTACGTAAACCATAAATTTATGCATAAATAATACTTAGCTGAACATAATTTTATTTTATTGTATTTTAAACTTCGCGAATAATCCTTCGTTTTGAATAAAAGTAAGTAAAATCTTTATAAGCCTTCAGTGGAGAAAGAAGCATTCGAATAAGAACATTAATTACCTACTTATATTGTGCTTCAGTATATAGTATAAAAAAATCATTAAAAGACAATTACTTTTTTAACCGCCAAAACTCAATAACGTAAAGTCTACACGAAAATGAATTAATGCAGCAGTAATACTTTAATGGACATTCTAAAAGCAAAGCGCAAGAATGCATGCATACCGCGGTATAAAATCATTAGTGAGGTTATTCACCCCGCTTAGCATATTTACGTTGGTTCATAGGCGAGCTAACGTGCCGCGCAAATGCCGGAAGCACGATAGTGGAGTGACGTGCAAACTGAGTCGTGCCGGAAAAACTGGAACTAGCGTCGCTGCAGTGCTTTGTGCAGTTCGCGTGCACATGATACTGGCCATAGACACGCCATCGCCACTCGCGCCGACACCACAATCGCCAACCATAGACATGGCACGAACCTAGCCACCGCAATCGCCAACCCTAGCTAGCTGGCATACAACACGCGATACATTTACTTTAAAAGAACTTGTAAAACCAATATTGAACACTATTTCATGTAATGCTTTCGCAATTGTATCTAAATTGTTTTCTGATCGGTTAACAATAATGTTATTTACTAAATGTCTGTGTTTGTCGAGTATGTGTTTGGGCACGAATAACGTATTGAACTAATCCGTTGTTTGAACAAGCAAACCCTTAATTGGTTTCGAACTGTGTAATAACGAGAGTATAGGATTCTCTGAGGGCGAGCTTAATGGATAATAATGTTCTGCCTACTTAGGTATACATTTGTTATATTTATATGTGGAATCCATTATTGCTTTTTTCTACTATTACCATAGACTATCGACACTAGTTTTTACAGATTTCTATCATAGAAATAAATTACACAACCTAACAGATCGCGTGTTTTAAAACGATTTAGGTTATTCAATTAGTGTTTCTGTGGTATTTTAACAACAACAAATAGATATTCGAAGTTTATGATAATACACAAATAAACGACGCGATGGCACTGGATTTGTGCTGAACATTTTGTACCTACTACTTTGTAATACTTATCAAACCCATCGAAAGCTGGACTTTGAAATTCGGATACCGAGCCATCCCAGTATCTTACACTTTTATGACTGTTTAGTTAATTTTAAATTAAAAACTACTAGTAATATAAGGCCCGTAAAAACTCATATTTCATACCTAATTTAGTGAGCTTTCTGTAACGAAATAGCAATCGAAGTCGTTACGGTTAACAACGTTTATAAATTTCGCTTCAATGCGCCATTACGTCGGCCATCTTGAAAAACAAATAATCAGTGACGGCTCAGTAAGGTACTTGCCGTCGTCGGAGCCGTCTTTTTGAGGTTATAAATTTGAAACAAAGTATTGGGACTTCTCTTGAAAGTTCTGCTAGTAAAGTATGTGTTTACATTAAATTGAAATATTGCGAAGAAACCTCGGATATCAACAATATAAAAAGTTAAATAAAAAATGAAAAAAAATTAACAAAGTTTTAACCTACGCAGACTAGACTAGGCTACTGTTTTTTATAGATTTGCGGACGGAAGTCATGTAGTATGGGAATTGATTATAATCAATTAATAATTATTAATTAGCTTGTCATGTTTATAAATACGTATTTAATTGAATAATTTCAGGGATTGCTTTCATAAAAAACTATTTTTTCAATTTATGTTAGTCTGAAAATTAACTCAATTAAAGTTCGATAAATACATAAAATATTGAAAAAGTTTTATTTAAAGTTGCGTACTAGTTCCGCGTTCGCATTAAAAATGAAAAATTGAATCGCGTCTGTTTGCTGTTGCCGCGCAAACCACTTCGCCGATTAACTTTTATTGCTGCTATCAACGTTTCAACGTAAAATATTCCATTTAACGTATTTTAAGGGTGACGGCAGAACAAGTGAGGCAGAAATCAACAACACGATATTGCTTACAGATTTATGTGCTTTTAGTATACGAAATATGGGTCTAATGGCCGTTTTCCCCAACAATCCCTAAAATTTTAGGTAACCCTTAACGCATTTACCAACAGTTAAGTGTCACTTTAGACAGCAAGAGATCCGTTAGATTTAGGGAGACCCTTAAGCAAAAAGACACCTATCTAAAACTACTTTAGGGGTTGGTTGGTGAAAACGGGCATTAGTCCGGTGAAAGTAAAAAGTTCATCAGACTTGTACTTAAATCATAATACTATTTTCACGGTTAAATTTCTAGAAGCATTCGTACCCTTACATTATTTTTTTTATTTAATATAGGTAAAAGAGAGGAACGCAAATGTAGTAAAAATTACACGGATAATGAGACAAATCAGTCGTACAAACCGATTTCATTTCGTATAAAAGCTTCACTCGTAATATAAATGTGTATTGGAAATAACGTCGACGGAACCACAAGCTGCATTTGAGAGACGCATTTCTATAGACTACTAATTTCATGTTTGTATTAACTGGGTGAAGTAAAATTTATTTTATGAATGCCAAGGGACATTTGTTAATAAATTCAAAAAATAGAATACTGGTCGATAGGGCCATATAGCTATAATTTTCATTCATATGTAATCAAAGACCAAAGACATTAGACCAAGAAATTTTGCCTTTTGTAATTGCTAGCTTAGAACGTTTGTGATAAAGTTAATTCTACATCTTTTATTCGCCTTCTGTGGTAGTGACAGTATACTGCTGAAAAAACGACGGAACATTCTTTTCAAGAAGCAACTTAAAGTAGTTTTGCGTAACTTTGTTAGGCAAAGATCTAGAACTCTTTAAGTTATAAAGGAATATCCTATGTTTCCTTCAGATTGATGGCTAAGGAGGCCTACGCAAAATAATATTGATCGATATTTGGCAGGACCGGGGCACCGTTCTTTCAGGTCAACCAGCGCCTTGGCAAACCTCCAGGATTATAACAATATAATAGATACTAATGTAACAACTAATATGTAGTAGAAAAGTGGAATGGACTATAACAAGGATTCTCAAAAGACTTTTAGTTCTACGTATAATCATAATCATTGTCCATCTCTGAAAGGTTACCATAAGTTTTCACTGGCCACAATATATAAAATTGCATTTAACAAAATTAAAAAAAAATCATTTAACTTTAACACCGTTTGAACATCCGGGCTTAAACAGTTAAGCGTTTTAATAAATAAAAATGAAGCAACAAAAAAAAACATTGAAAGGGAATTGAAACATTAATACTCGACTGAAAAGCACTTAATCCAATTTGCTTCAGCTTGGACATAACCGTAGTCCGTCAGCAGTTTGTAGATGACGAATGAAAGCCCTCGTTTAAACCGGACTAGCCTATTAAAAATACAAACGATGCCAATTTATTTGCTCTGAATTCGTAAAAGTCCATATAACACGATCCATTTACACGTCGTACAAATAATAAAATATCTACATACGAAAGGATCAAATTCTGATAAGATATAACATATTGAAAAGATAAAATTTATTAAATTGTCTAATACTTTTACCAAATTGCAAACCTATAAAAAACTATTGTTAAAACTAATGATATCTCTTGAATTTAAAAAACAACCAAATTGGACAATAAAACTTTTGCAGGCTTCATATACAACATCATCATATTGCCCTTGTCCCTACGGAGGGTCGGCACAGTATGTACTACTCCTCCATACTTTCCTATAAGCCGTTATTTCTAAATTTATCCCTTCTAGGATTTATATGCATACAATATAAAAATAACAAAAGAATCTCTAAAGCTCTGCAAAAAGGAAGCCGTAATCACCATCTAGGCTTTAGAATAAATCCTTCTATTTTACTGTTATTGCGATTGTGATAAGAACCACATTTTACTGATCATTTAGGCCACCAAAATGTCACATATTCTAAACTCATGAACATAGTTTAATTTTAAGCTTCATTAGACCGATGTCACTCAAAAAAGGGCCTTACGCCGAAGCAAAATCTCCGTTTCTTCCCCGAACTCGGGCTTATGAAGCCCTAGGGTAATACCTAATACCAGATGTTACTGGAATAAGGCCACGGAGATAACGATTCCTTATGCCTTAACAGCTTCTTAGGAACTCTAAAATATTTGAATAAACATTTTGGCCCCATTCTATGAGGTATCTTTGAAAAATTCAAGATAAAAGAAAATAACTCAAGTGTTAGTATAATTTCGTGAGAACATCGTCTGCTCTTTTGTCACAAACAATCTTTATTCTCACAAAGACAAATGTCAACACGGCTACATATCATTAGAGCTTAGAGGGATGGAGGTAAGTGCGCTACGGCCGAGGTCGAAGCAATCTGCCGATAGCGGCGTGCCTTATCAACATCGTAACCTGCGCCCCGTCTCAGTGCCGGGATAAACAAGCCTTTGTCATTCTAATAACGCCTTTGCTACACCTTAATGATTTTTTTGTTGAAAAGGCTAAAAAAAATTATACAAACACTTTGAACTGCTGCCAACAAGAACCATCTTTTGCCTCCATATTGTATTGTTAAAATTCTTTTAAGTTGAAAAATATTTATAATCTATTTTAGAATAATATGTTAAAAGATAAGATAAGATAACTCTGATTCAATATCGTACGTTATTATTGTTGGTGTAGCTCAAGTTTAACTCAGATTTGTAGACAATTTCCGCATAAACGCTTCGTATGAAACACTTTTCCATGTTATTGAATACTACGTGACTACGTAGCAATAAACGTAAGAGGATAGAGAAATAAAGTGTTGTTGAGATTATTTTTATACAAGGAAATGATTTTAAACAGTAGATAAGTATTTGATTTACTTTTTAGATTATCTATACGAGAAACACGAGACAGATCTATAAAATTTTCTTTCCTTAAAACAATACGCACATTTTCTAAGCGTGGCATAAAGACATTACCTTTAATTACTTAAGTTCTCCTAACTATAGCAATTTAGTAGGCAAATATATGTAGAAATATATGCGTATTTTAGATTTGTTTTTCCACACCTCAATAGCAAGTCGTTAACCCAGAAAGCCAAAGCACGGTTGCCGCACTACGAGGGCGCGAGTCGCGCCCAATGTACTTATGACATAACACGATTGTTATGAATCAGAAGACAATATTTGGTACCAACAAAGTGTTATTTTTTTAAGTTTTTTTTTAATTTTGCTAGTGTTATTTTCACAAACATGTAGACAGGATAAAAACAATCTGTATAATCTAGATGTGGATAATTTAAATAAAAAATATAGTCTAATTAATTTAAAATTTAAGAATAACGCCATCTAATAGTTAAAATTACTTAAACAATGTGACTATCTAAATTCTAACTTACTAAATTGTAAACATCAAATAAAACAACTGACGTACAATTCCATGACTGTTAATTAACTTCATAATTGCATAGACGAGTTTGTATTGAACTAATCGAATTCCACTACTAAACTAGTCAGATGTAATATTAATTAATATCACAGCTGAGTACATCTAATTATAATTGGAAATACAATAAATAGGTCACCTATGGACTCATGTCTCATATTGTGACCAAATGACGATGGGTTCTAAGGACCTTGGTCTACCTGTCAACAGCAACGAGCCATATGTCGTTGGAAAGGTCGTGGCTTATACTTTATTTTTTTGTATAAATGTAAATTGTAGCTTATGGGGTTCTCGAGTTATTGTCAAAAATAATGGCAAAATGTACATTTTTAATTTGTTTCTGAGCCAAATCAAAAGCCAACTACATATGGCTCGTTGCTCTTGAGTAGGTAGACCAGATCGCGCATTAACCTTTGACCAACCTTTCCCTAAATTTTGGCTATAGCTCGTTATTGAGAGCTTTTTTGAAGTAGATAAAAAATATTGTCAAAAGAAATTTTATCCTATTACTTAAAAAATGTGGGACATATTAAAATCCATCCAATTAAAAAAATACTGTGCAAAGAAACTGGTCAGTAACAGTAACCTATTTCATACTTTTTCCCAATACATTTGAATTAATAAAGCATTTATAAAAGTGGAGATAAAAGTTCATTTTAACTTAGAAAGTACCTCGTAGTTGTGTGAGCGAATTCCTTTGAAGTCTTAGTATCTTCATTGTCGGCAAACACAAGTTCGATGAGGACAGCTTTTATCTGAAAGGAAATAACATTTTTAGTANNNNTTTACTTTTTGTTTGATTTCAAAAG
>QDHC01003372.1:30474-58342 GCA_013186455.1 Papilio dardanus tibullus | reverse complement strand
GGTTTACTTTTTGTTTGATTTCAAAAGTAATTAATTAAGATTTTTTCTACTCTGAGAGTGTTAAGGTTGAGATAGTAATTAAATACTACTTAATTCAAATAAATCCGCGAACTATAACTCTATAGTAATATTATACAGAGAGGATCTGTATTTTTGTATGTTTTGAAATAACTCAAGAACTACTGGGCTGATTTCAAAAATTCTTTCACTTTTAAAAAGCTACGTTATCCCCGAGTAACATAGGCTATATTTTATAATTGTGTTAAATAAGAGAAAAGAATAAAATGTTTGTTGACGTAAACAAATGTTGACCTGGGAACGACAATATTGACTAATATTTGCTAGTATTTAGCACCTACTTATCTACCACATTTGTTATTTGAAATGGTAAATACTGTCCATATTAGTTGCGTTGTTTTCATAAAAGATAAAATCGTGTTATATTTATCCAAATTATGTTATCTAAATCGTTGATATGTCCTTTGGGAGTTTTTAGTAAATATTACGCTTATAAATATTATAATATAAAATATAAACATGAAAATGTGTATTTAGATATTTAACCTTAAAATATATTTTATCCATTTCGCTTACGCAATCCATTTTTTTAAACATTTGGGAACATGTTCCTAAAATAATATTGTACCCGTGTATTACTTCAAGTTTAACGAAAATATATAAATTCTTGTTAATATGTTTTTACGCAAAACAAAAAACCTTGTGTTTTATAAAAGGGAAAACATTTTTACGCATCGTTTAAGGTTTTTTGTAGCAATACTTTACAGGCTTACCTCTTGGTTATATTTATCTGATTAGGTATCTGCTTAATTTGATAAAGATCAAAAATAATAAACTAAAAAAAACTAAACATGTACTATTACAAATAATAATTGTGTATTATATCCGACCATGCACTTGAACACGCTCGTGAATGAGTCCTGATTACATTTGACCCAATTTCAGTAGGATGAATGGTGTGCTATATTTTAGACAAGTATAGTTGAATTGAGGCATAGTAAACACTTGTACCATAATAATATTAATCTGAATATTTTATCACATATGTTGCGAGGTTTTTCGAGTTTTTATTCACATCATTTCCACCAATACTTCATTATAATTACTTCAAATGTTAACAGACAAATGACAGATGCTTTAACTATATTTATGATCATTATACTAATGATTTCATTGGCTAAGATTATAATAAACAAATTAATATGAATATAGTAGGCAAATTACAATGGCGATAATATGAAATATGACATTACAAAGGCGATTGTATTAAACTGCAGGAAGTAGGGTACGCCTCTTCCGGGGCTCAATTCATGCAAAATAATAGAGTATTCGGACGTGAAATATGGACAACAATGGGTTACGTTTCCGTGAAAGAATGAATTGTTCCAACTTTATATTATGTTCCGACTTCAGACCGACTCACAATCGAATCTCGTATAATATGTAAAAATGTCTGACGTCACGTGAGTAGATATAAACAATGTAGAGCTTAAAAGATCACCATCTCTGTCTAATTTTATTAGAATAAGCAAAAATGTTATATAAAAATCACATTTCTTATACAAGCTACATTTTATTTCAATTCAAATATATTTTAGTATTTTGGTATTCCTGTACGTAGAATTTTCAGTATTAAGCATTTTCTCTGGTCCTGTTTCGCCCGCAGCTTGCCGCAAGACAATACTCATTGAATATCGATACATAAAATGTAGAAACATTTCTTATCCTCTCAGTCTGGTAGGCACATACATATTTTGTATCGTCGAATGAATCTACATCATTACATTTCGAGACGTGACATTGTCTCGTTATTTTCGGGTACAAAAAACATTTTCTTACATTTTTATATTGTACTTTTATTTTCACACATATGAAGAATATACAATAACAATTTGTTCATATTCCACTAAAACAGATATTTTTATTTTGTGGTTTAAAAAAGTTAAAACTAAAAAAGCTACAATTTCAAAGCACCATTCAACAATCTGTAGGACGTTTCACTCCAAACACTCGCAACAAAAGCAAACCTCTGTTAGAGACAACTACACAATGGATTAAAAGTGAAAAACAAAATAACAACAGGCACTTCACAGTTTTGCGTAGCATAACTAACTTTTCCAGAAATTTTGAAATATCATTTCTCAGCAAAAATATATTTTACTTAACTCAATTTCATCCAACTCTTAACACTATCATAATTGTGTTTACAATCTAAGCGTGATATTTTAATTGTGATTTAACTTAAAATAAATAATAAGTACATCAGTATTAAGCGTTAATTCTTGGTCGTTTTTGTCATTGTTATATTATTTGTCGGAGTCAGAGTAACTCAAGCATAAAGTGGGGACAGCTGACTATTATTTAGGCCGACAATGAGAAATACGGGGTTCACTTTCCGTACATTGTCCACATAATGAGCCTAATATTAACTCCACGAGAAGTGATCTTGGTTTTCCTTATAAGAAAAACATCGTGATTGCAGTTATTAAATGAAAAACTACATTAATGTCTTAGCAGCGTCTATGAGTTCTTATTGATTCAGATTTTGAATTGTTTATAACATTATAAATGATTTTCAGATTGAGTTACGGTTAATAAAATCATTTAGCAAAACTTTAAAAAGTATACTAACATTACATCTTGTTTATGGTGAATATTCTCAAGTATACGATCGAGAACTCGTCAAACAGGGTTTCAGACTTAAACTTGAGCTGCAAATATCTTACTTAGATAAGTTAGTTAACAACTTTAGCGATTCCGGCTATCGTCAACACGCGGGCAATATAACTTGCAAAATAGCGTAAACCTCTTTCGATCTCACAAAATTTTACAGCAAAGTGTAATAACTTCTTCGTAACTATATGCTTTAAAATAAATACATTTTGTGAAAATTGTCCATTAAAAATGTTCATTATAAATAGATGTATTAATTAAAAGTATCGGAGAACTAGTAAAAAAAGTCAATCAATCAAAACTTCATGATAAACTACGTCAGAATGTACGTATAAAGAGTAATGACGTATGATGCAGACATGAAATTAATCAAAGGTCTGTCGACTCATTACTCGAGTCGTTAATTAGCGAGTAATTAATTGAGTTATGTCGACTTTTAATACTAACAAAAAATACATTAGATTAATAATTTTAATACATTAAATTGAAATTGTAAGTCATAACGTCCCGTAACGTAATTTTAAAGTATTGCATTAAAAATATAATTATTTTGTAAATTTATTTTTCCATCAACATCTAGGCTTCAAAGTAACAAGCCATAACGAAACTTAACTTGTAGATATCAAATTACGAGATCTATGTCAAGTATACCGCCGCTAACAAAGTGGCAGCCATTTTTAAATGTCACTCTCTGAATTTATCGGTGAGAAGAAAAAACGTAAAAGAGCACCGCGACCTGTAATTTATCATGTACTCGTAACTATGTCTTCGTAACTCGAAAGATCTAAGTGAGGGCACTTCGCCGTTACAAATTGCCCCTCCAAAAACTATTTGACATGATCAGTGTCAACGTATAGGTTACATCTCCATTGTACTTTGTATAGAGAGCCTAACCTACCTTCAAGGATTTTTTTGCAAATGGTATGTCGTAAAGCCATAACATAGTAGGATCTGAGTCTTCTATGGGAATGTAACACAACTGACAATGATGATGCTGGCCACCCAAAGGTCAGTAATTAAATTTTCAGAACGCTACGTAACATTTATACTAATATTATATCATCATAACGTCAAATACAAATACAATTCTGTATACCATTATAGGCGGTAGGTGTATCTATTTTCGTTTACAAGTAGAAAGTTCCAAACAAAGGTTATATTTAATACCTTCACGGCGACAGAAATAGCGTGCGGGAAACTATTTGTGGAAAATAGATACGATTGAAAGCACTCACAATCACGTACAAAAACTCTTTAGGAACGGAATCAAAGTTTGTGGTGAACGAAGGAATTCAGATGATCAGTCAGTGTGTCATTCATTCAGTCAGATAATAAACTCGTTTCTTCTTTTTATAAAAATTAGGCCAGGTTATAAAACAGTCCCAATAGTGTTATAAGTCTCAATGAGTCGTATTCCCTAAGCTATACTAAACTAAACGAGGCACCAGGCTACCGTCGGTTCGTCAAAACTGGCTCCAAACCGCTCATTAGGTATCGACCAGACAATTTGCCTTTACACGCCTATGTTACTGACACTAATATTTTTATGTACGAAATTCCTTTTAAAATAAAACTATTTGCATAATTTAAAAAGAGTCATAAAAAATAGTAATAATAGTTTAAGGATTAGAGTTTTTCAATCATATAATTTATTAAGTAAAATTTGTTCACTAAATATAATGTGTCTTGTTTATTAAACAAGATAAAATGCTGCACTAAAAGGTATAAAGTTTTAATAGATTCTTCAGATAGGAACGCTTCTGTTGAAACTTTTTGTACGGAGACAGTTCTAAGAAGTGCATCACTGAAGTTCATTCCGCTCAAAGTATTGGCAAAGCACTTCAAAACAGTACAGATTGGCATTTCATGAAATAAACTTCGTAAAAGAATTTAACTTAATCTAACATAAATTATGGTCGATTTCAATTTGAATTTTAAAAGCATTTACTCATATTGCCACAATTTCATGTTTCAAAGATTTAATACCTTTAATGCTATTATGATTTGCACACACTAAAGTGGATTCGCGAAGAAAGTCAAAGGCACTGAAATGGTTAAGTCGAGCTGGCCAGTATCTACGATTTTTTTAACATCTAAAATAAGAAACGGACATGTAAAAGTTTACCATATTCATATTTATCCCGTAGTACTTAAAACCACAAAAGCTTTAAAAACTCTCAGTAAAATTTCACTCGCTCCAACATAAACATTATCACAGGAATATCCTCATTCCAGCTTTTGGGTGCTCTATTTTTAACTCTCTCATATTATCTTTGGTCTCGAGTTTTCATATTTAAATACGTGCTTTTATATAAACACAATTTAATGTTTATTTTTCGTTACAGATTTATTCTTTGTTTTTAATGAATTTGATAGTACACTATGATAACCTTCTTCTGTTGGAAGTTTTAAAATCAACCGAGAAGAATACAGTGAATATAATCTGATGATAATGTAAAATAATAAGAAATAAAGAACGATTAAGATCATTTGAAACGAAAAATTTAACTTATAAATCATAATTTAAAATTGAATGAAACTTTCGACATTAACAAATTATTCATGCTTCATAAATATGAAGTTAATCCGAAATTTAACAGAAACCTTCTCTATATATTATACTAGCTGTTGTGCGCAACTTCGTCCGCGTGGAATTAAATAATATAGCCTATGTTACTCGGGGGTAATGTAGCTTTCTAATGCTGAAAGAATTTTTGAAATCGGCCCAGTAGTTCTTAAGTTATTTCAATACAAACAAAAATACAAAGTTTCTCTCTTTATAATATTAGTATAGAGTATAGAGTAGAGTATAGATTAAACGCTATAAAGTTTCGCTCAGCTGAAATGCTACGTAGTTTTATTGTATTTATTTTTAATTTTCATAGCAATGAATCAATTTGATATTAACAAAGTAAAACACAGTCGTGTTAATTAGAGTGCATAATTATAATTTAATTAAACTTGCTTCAATAAACAATTCATTTTAGTTTCAAAGGTCATGTTATAACTATAGCACACAAAGTGGCGTTTTAATTATTATTTTGAAAACTATAGTTTAAACTCTATTTTAATTAGAAACATTAACGATAATTTATCCTTGCTACAATATATAACACCTATTAAAAAAAAACTAAAATACACTCCGAGTTGAAGTCAATCATTGAATAAAAGATGTTTTAATGTTCTTATAAGCGTTTATAGATACGGTTTAATATACTTTCATCGTACAAACAAAGCCATGTCAGTGCAAGTCTGTCACATTGGCTCGCCCACGCCCGCGTCGACAGCGGCATGTCGTCGACACTGTCTCGCCAAATTAACTCTATACCAACACACATACAACGCATGCAATTACTAAATATACATTTACATTTTACACAAACTATACAGATAAAGTGACACTTTTTATTGCTTAACACTCGCAGAATACACAATAGAAAAGTACGCCATTGGCGGTCACGTCTTGCAGAATATCATCACGTTCATTTCGAACTGTTACATCCAGTCCCTGTTCCTAAGACACTACGCAACCTTCATGCTGATCCCGCACTCTTTAATCCTTTATATATAACACTCCGCTCCCGATACAACATCCATCCAGCCAAGACCTTATATTTTAATGATTTCTTTTATTCCTTTTTTTTAAAAGGCACTCTACTAAATGCTTATAACGGAACGTAATAACTGAACATTATTTTGAATCCCACATAATGAGAACTAAAGAAAATGAACCTATATGTGTTTAGCTTATGAAATTTTCCAACAAGAATGTATGGAATGTAAGCGAAGGAACGAGCAAAAGATCGTGTAATTATTAAAGTCGCTCTTATATTCTTTCATTACACAATAATAATAACTAACTTTAACGTATAACTTTATTTATCTATATCCATACTAATATTATAAAGAGAGAAAATTTGTATTTTCTTTTGTATGTATTGAAATATCTCAAGAACTACTGGGCCGATTTCAAAATTTCTTTCACCGTTATCAAGCTTCTTTTAACGTCAGGAAATGCGTTTATGCACCGGGCAGTACAATGGCGTAAGGGGTGTAGGACTCGCTGGCCACAGGAGGTGACCAGAATACCCACTAAAACCTGACCGCCGAATCAAACGCATTACGGCGGGACCGCAGGCACCTGTCGGTTTCGTCCGCGGCCCCGCCTGCGTCAGCTGCTGAAGCAGCTCCCTGACCGTTATCAAGCTACATTCCCGAATAACATAGACTATATTTTTTAATTCCACGCGGACGAAGTCGTGAACAACAGCTAGCCTTAAGATAAAACACTAGGGTATCAATTTGCTTGGATTTTGAATCAGTCATCAATCAATAGCAGTAAATAATTATGAAGAGAATAGAAAAAATCTCATCAATCTTTTGCCTAACTTTACGCAAACATAGTCGTTAATATCGAGTACATACGCCGTATAAAGAAAGCTTAAAATCTTTGTTACTTTATCTTTACGATCAAGTGAGACGTCACAACCATTGATGGGATATTTTTAATGTCTAGCCATGATCGATCACTATTACAACTACTCGTATATATCCACAAAAGCATTCGAAAAGCCAGTTATTTGTGTTTTTTTATATGAGAAGGGGGCAAACGAGCGGCTAGATCACAGATTATCGCAAAATAAATTTTAATTTTATTGCATCTTATATCATAGTAGCTTTTGTTCGCGGCTTTGTAAGCGTGGAATTAAAAAAAATATAGTCTATGTTAGTCGGGGTTATTGTGCCTAATGGTGAAAGAGTTAAGAGTTATTTCATTATATACAAAAATACAAATCTTCCATCTTTATAATATCAGTATAGACTAATCTTTTCTAGCAGACAATATAAGTGCAAACAATAGTTTCGCATAAAGTTACTTTGCTTTTAAAGTAAGCATAGTTTTCTTCAGAGCTTACTTCGAATAACATAACTTAACGTAAGTTAGTAGTTGTTGCATGTAACCTTGGGTTAATCCGTTAATCTTTGTTTTATTCATACGTATTACTAAAACAAATGCACTGGTACTATTTCAATTTTACTCAATTTCTATGTTATCAGTATTAATATAGAAATAATATATATGGGCCGTTTTTATTAAACCATGACCTTAACAGTAATTTATTTGCGCCGTAAATGAGTGTAACCGACACTTAAAGAATAAGGAATGTTAACCTTGGACTACCTCACGTAAGTTTAAAACAAGTAACATTTATATACATTTGTGCGTTAAGCTGGGTACAAACGTGAAGCTCACACGTCAATTTGAACTCCACAGTCGAACTGAACAGTTCTCAGTTTTGCCTACACATGTCAGTCATACAGTTAAAACTGTGCAGTTAAAACTGAACGTTGGTAGCCGGCGTTACTTGAATAATAATTAAAAGTAAGACAATCCTTGAACCCTTGTCTTACAAGACACTTAAGCGAACAAATGACAGACAGAAATGCGGCGACTTTGACTCCTAAATTGCTCAGGAATGGGGTAACATAATTACAAGGAAACAGAAAGGCACTTTGAATACAAAATACTCTTTCCATTTGACTGTATATTAAAATATCAAAGATTAAAATGCGGTACTTTTAAAACATCGAATAATCAGATATGTTGTTCTCTCTCTTATCCTCTTTAAAAAACAAGAAATTAAAAAATATTATATGTGTTATTATAGTGGAAATTCATGTTTATCTGCTTTTATTTAAAAAAAAATGTAAATCTTGTTTTATTCCCCTAGTAAAAACATTGGCAAAGTATTTCCTGTTACCAGACTCTTATTTCTCCGTTATAAATATTAGTTTTTGGTTATGTCAAATTGATCAAATAAATACAATAAATCCTTCGAAATCGATTTCATTTGGTAACAAGCGGGCGATGTCGCCAAGAACGGTATTCAATTCGTTCCAGCACATTCCAGCAAAATGCTATGAAAAATACGCACCGGAAGAAAACGTTAATAATTCAAACAAAATATTATATAATCTTGACTATTCTTAAACTGTACTGGCCGACGTTACGTGGTGTAATATAACATGTTACACTACGAGCATTCGAAGATTTTAATTAGCGTTTCGAACTACGTATTAACTGCACAAATACTAGCGATATAAAATGTCATGTTACACCTTGTAGCATCATTAAGTACCTACAAAGTTTAATATTTTGAAATATATTGTTATTTTTAGTCTCAAATATGTAATCCATACTAATTGTCAATTGAATAGTAGAGTAGCTCTCTTTGTCCGACTTTAAGTTAAATCGATTTTAAATACATCGTGTTAAAACTTTCAATTTGTACATCGCGTGCGGCAAGTCGTTAGTAACATACAAGTGATAGTAAAAAAAGAACAATGATTATAAATACTACACACCTAATTTATAGCTCTAATTAAAAATATATTCTTGACCTGTCACGCCAACATAGACTATTTGGGTAGTGTAAGGTACTGAGGTAAAATGAAAAGAGGTCGATAACCCTCTTTGCTGTATTTAACTAAACATACTTTGTCTATGATGAGGTCGTTCTACAATAGAACACAGGTTTAAGTCTATTTTATGTCTATTTCAGCAATCGAAGATGGTTTAATTGAAATTTATCGCGTCTCTGAGAAGGTTAACAATTTACCGAGCATTGGTGCCACTTCAATAGTCTTAGAATCCAATTACCGATTGCTAAAGGTCTACGTATAAGAAAATTATGTAGGCAACTAAACTTTAGCAATCACATCCACTGGGGACATATAAGTTTATACTGAACTTGCTCTGTTTGGAATTTTGCTATCCATTGAACTTAGACTCGCAACAATGCAATATTGGAACTAAAGCTCCACGTATTTTACATAGATACTTGAGTATTGAAATCCTGTTTAAATTGAATACATTGTAGTTGTATGGCTCAAGAATCTCGCAAAGGGATCGTTAACTTATATGTGTTCTTTTTATTTTCCAATAGCACTTTCTAGAAGTATTTGATGCGAAACTGTTTACATACTTCAATAAAAAAAGGAATTAAACATATAAAGAATGGAAATAAATACGAATAAATTGTATAAAAAAATATATTAAATGGTAGACAACTATCGTGTCTCGATTGTTACGTTGATACTTTCGAACATCCGATGAACAGGTAATTTTACAAAATGCGCGCTCATTTTAATGCACAATTACTTTCAAAGTGGTTACGATTCAGAGCGCCTGAAACATTGTCAAGTCTCTACTTGAGAAATAGTTCCGAACGCCTACAAAAATACTATAGCATTTGCATCAACAGCATCGTAACGAAAACTAATCCTTACTTTTACCTTTACCTATCTAACCAGCTGATTTTAGTGAATTGAATTTAATAGTTTGTTTCTCACTTTTCACTTAAAAAAACTTCGTAACACAATTCCTTGAAACTACACATAATTTTTATATACGAAAGAAATAACATGTCATACTTCAAATGAAATATGATAGTTGGAAATAGGACCTTTCTACGAAGTGTAATATCTCATGGAATCGGTATACGTCCTCAAACGTTCGCTTTGATATACATTTAAATAGATTTCGTAGTAAATGAAACGAGGAAAGTCTGAGCGTAGCGTCCCCGGACGTCCGGCCGCGTACGGCGCACCAGGCATCCCCTTCCCGCTAACACCGTCCGATTGATCATTTATATCATTTTAGGACTTCTTGTTCTTTTCCTTTTTGTGTATTTCTTTATCTAAATATATATTTTACTCGTCTTACTAAAGATATATAGAAAGTGATTGATAGTTATTGTCTGACGAAAGGGTAACTAGTGTTCTTAAAATAATAGCTTCTATTGTGACATGCAACTTAAACGGCTTGATACATTTTGAAATGTAAAATATCATTTTAAGTGTTCTCCCTTAGACAGTGTTACAGAATCTTTGTTTAATTTAACACTGCTTATTAATTAAAGATTATTATAGTTACCTTAAAGTAAAAGAATGTTGGAATATTGATTCTGTAAACTATTCTGTTAATTACAACATCAGTAGGTAAATTTGAGATATATGGTGCGTATTAATATTATAGCCCTTTAAGTTTTGTTATTAAATATATTAAATATATTAAATTAATATGAAGTTTATTGCATTTATATTCAGTAAAATAATCATAAAACAAGGAATGGTTGGACCATGAAGAGATATTTTTAATACTTAAATATTGTATTGAAAAATGGTCTCTATTTAAGAGCTCATAAAGTAGAGATTACCATTCTCTCGCTTTTCGAATAAAGAAAAATTGTACGCGGATTTATGGTTGTAATAATATTACGCCTTCCATCATTACTTTTGTTCTTATGCTGATTTAAATACATTTTACATTCAAATAACGTTGATTTTATTTATGTAAAGTCATATACAATGATGTATAGCAATTTACTGTGGTGAAAATATAAAATTATTACTTTACATAATGAAATAATCAGCCCCATTTAATTTTCTTTTCAAAATCGATGAAATACTTGTGTGAAAAATTGTTTTAATTCTTAGTTCGGGAAAAAATACCGAAACCTGTCGAAGCTACGTTTTTCCTTATATACAATAAACGAGCCAGGCTGCCATCGCTCCCGGTCGCTTTCACAATGAACTGTCCACAGAATATTAATCTAATGGTAGCTTGACGTTCGACTTTTCTCCACAATCTTTTGTTTTTTGGATGAAATAACTATGTACTAATAAAATTGCGATGAAATTAGTATTTAACTAATCTTTAATTAACTGCCGCATTAAAATTAACACTAAGGGTAACCCTCAAAGAGATTAACAACACTTAATGTGTGCAAAATATCTTATTTTTCCTAAATACTCGTTTAAAACCGGCTAGAGATGCCCAGTTTCATCTGTAGAGTTCTACTGTGCTGTGACGTGTGTAGGAAATACTGAGAACTGTACAGATAGACTGTGCAGTTCAAACTGACTTGTGTACGTCAGTTTGAAACGTACGTAAACGTACAGTTAAAAAAACTGAACGTCCGTAGGCGACTTTACTACCATTTAATAATATTTACCTCAACCTTAAAGAAAACAAAACAACGGAAGGACGATATTCAAATCAATCCGACATTTGACATCGCCGGCGGCCATGTCAAACGCACTTGAATTAATTTCCTCACATATGACAGTCAAAAGGAAACCCCTTTAACTTACATTCATCATATCCTTTTAATTATACTACAAACATATTTGTTGAAAAAACACATAACTACTTAGATCGAGTTCTGATGCAGTAACTGCGATACTGAGTCAAGAGGTCACTAGAAAACTAGTAACTATGAGCTGAGATTTAATATCTTAAACTTAGATATATGTAAATGGCTTTATTCGTATTCGTGAAGCACTACGTAAGTGATGTCTAAATAACTTTTAATTAAACTAAGAACATATGATGAAAGTCGCATAAAATCTACATACATTTATACACTGTTTGTTTTCATTCTTAATTAAATTCTAATACAAATTGGTTTTTTTTAATTAATTGTGAAATAAAGTTTGGAATAATTACTTTATAAAACGTTCCGTTTCGCAACATACTTTAATCAAATGCATTTTCGAATGGCCACATTTATGACTCCCCGGGTTATACGTATAGCTTCATTCTACAAATGGAACATTGTCACAAATTTACCTTTCAGGGGACGCGGGAATAAAAATTGCTAATGTGTACATTAATTCACATATCCTTATACATTTAAATAAATATAAATTAAAGTTTGGATTCAGTAACCGTTAATATTTCCAATGGAAGATTTTTTAGTATTTATAAATTGTTTTAAACTCATCAAAGTATGTACTCGGTACTGTACTTAACGCATACAACTAAAATTGTTTAGCGAGTTTGCAACCATTGTTTGTCGGCTGCTTCCGTAACCTACTTTTACTGTACGCTTATTCAATAACGATTATTAATAAACTTATATTCACTGGCGTCAATTCCGCCTTAGATTTAAACTAGTTATGCTTTACAACTTACGTCTTACATCTCTGTTCAAGCTAATCTTATTTAAATTTTAAAACGGCTACAGACGCTCACTGTTGCATAGTTAAAATTGTACAGTTAAAAAACTGAACTTTTGTAACATTGACTTATACGACATACTTTCGTATACGTAGTTTGCGCGTAGCCCGTCGTAGCACAATACGTAGAATTGCTACGACGTTCGCTCGAGTCCTGAACTCTGACAGCAGAGTGATAAACTTTCAAAGGTTACATGAAAGCCTTAAAATACTGTAGTAGTTAATAAAATATTTTTCCTAGGTTGTTGCTTTATTACAATTTAATTAAAATTGCGTTGTATAATAAATCTATAAAACACTATCTATTATAGACTCCTTCGAGCTCAGCGTTACTGTGAAAACGTAAAATGTCAAATCTGACTTTAAAAAATAAAAGTCAATGTAAAAGTTTCCGTACCACAGTCCCATTTTATTTTAAGGAAATTGGACAACGATGCCTTCCTAGACGTTCAAATTTTGTAAAAATATTTTAATGGCTAGCACAATTTGACTAATCCTGTAAGTAGTTTTTAAATATTACACAACTCGTTTTCTATCTAAGTAAATATAAAGATTTCCTTCGTATTTGTCACTGAAGATGTCATTTAAAAGAATTATTTAATTTCAGTTCGTGTTAATACAAAATCATTCGTGACGTAAAGGATAGCGATGACTGCCGGAGTACCCCTCATACGGGTGCCGATTGGTGCGCAGTGGTACAACTCAGAATTGCAACATAAAATCGGTCCAAGGCTTAACATAAATAAATTGACAGAAGAAAAGTTTGATAGTGCTTTAAAAACAGTGCTCAAAGACCACAGGTAAAATAAATTCGGATATTACATTAAGATGACGGAAGATAGATTAACATGGAGGGCAAAAATCTCCCGTAATTCCTTACGGTAGTAGGATAAGAAAGGGGAGATGATGAGTTTTACATTAAAATTTCCCGATATTAAATACGTTTTCAATTAAACAATATTTTCATGAAAATGTTAAGATAAAATTCTATATTTTTTATTTATTTAACAGATATCGGGAGAGTATTGAAAAGTTGCGTCAGTTAATGTACGAACGTCCACAGAAGCCCCTCGACCGTGCGATATGGTGGTCAGAGAGTGTGATTCGTAACGGCGGCGCGCGACATCTAGCGCAGTCCAACTGCAACACTTTGAGCACTCGATATCTACAATCACAACCTGTGTTTGTGTCACTCGCTGCCCTCTTCGCTCTTATTGTCTTCTATGCGGTTTGTGCTGTAGTTCAAATTAAAAACTATTAATCACCAAATGTGATCGTTAAAAAACTGATATTTCGGAGTCTAACTGTTGTCGTCTAATTGCTGTTTTCTTTTAATTAATTTATTGATCTCATTAGCATTTTGTAATTTTCACAATTCACAATTAATCAGCTTGCTTATTTATTTGGCTCAAAATGTAGTATGTTTATTACTTTAGAAACTTGGTTGGATTTAATTTTCTACAATTTATATTTAGATATTTCTGTTTTCATCCGAAATATTTACCACCAAAAATAAAAGGGAGTTTTATTTTCATGACCTATACGTTATAAAAGAAAAATCGTAGTAGCCGTTGTACGATTGACCTATTTATTATACTTCAATAATCAAAATGCTTATCATGTCCGATTATCTATTATAGCCTTAATGGATTTCCGACCGCCCGCCGACTACTGCTATTACTTATTTCCTATTTATATCAAACGGTTTATTTGTTAATTTGATCTATAAAGTTACGTCTCATCATCATCAGTCCACAATACGTTCCCGCCAAAGGGCTCTGAGCCTACCCAAATTTAAAGGAGACTAGGTCATAATCAAATCAAGTCTACTTTACTAAAAAAAATACCAAAGTAAATTACGAAATCAAAACGCAAATTTTAAAATTAGTTTTGCTTTTGTTGCCTATCATTTAAAATTTAAAATGAAAATTTTGCTATGATGGAATAACGAGATCATAAAAAAATACTTTATATAGTCTATGGTTCGTGTTGGCCGGTGGCCAGACCGCGGTCATGTCGCGATGTGCCACCGTTCGCCATGACTACACTGCAGTACACCGTTTTAATTGCTACACGAAAACTGAAAAACAAATCCAATAAACAGACTCCGTTTTTGTTGTGGATTTCGAAATAACTCTAATTAAAATTAACTTATTTATGTAAAAAATTCTTACATTCTTTTATAAATTGTATTAAAAAAGATAAATATTTCTTAAAGGTTTGCTTAGAAACACAGAACACTCCACTGTGACACTTCAACTTTTAAAATCCCGATTCCTACGTAACATTTTTTTAATGAAAGTAAAAAGTCTTGTTGACAAAAAGACGTTCATTTTTCCTCGAAAATTATGAATATTTGAATATGCAATTTAAAAATATCTGTATCCTCTGGTTTCTAGGAGCAGTATGGCCGGCGGCCAACTTTGTCAGGACTTAATGCGGTGTGAAGTTTTACTGAGCTAAATGGACTAGACGTAACAACCGATCAGAGAATCAATTGCCAAAAACTTCTGAGCATACTTTACGAATTAATTAATACTCAAACTTACAAAATATAAATATTTAATTCCAACTATGTAAAAAACTTAGTTTTATTCTTAAAACTTCAATGTTAAGTGAAATATTATTTTACTTCGCTTTAATATTTTTAAACATTTGGACTATAAGTTATTGAGTGCACATAGGCGCACTATAACACATTAAACATACAGACGCATTCAGAACCTCTTCCTTTTTGGAAGACGGTTAAAAAAATCTTTAGCAGAGTCTAATCTACTAAATTATACAGCACTAAACATATAAACCTATATAGATATACATCTACGTCTAGACGAGTATTAAAAAGATATGACTTATCTTTGTATCTGTTTATATGTCAATACTACCCAATAAGCATAAACTTGGAAGCTAATATAAGTATCAGTAGCGATTTCTAGTCAATAAAGCGGTGTGCGATTTTAATAAAAGAAAACAATAGAGCTGCGGTGATACGAGCAGCAACGTTTGTAGCGATATTACCTCCGAGGTGCACACAATACCCGCATGAATAAACATTGAATATAGAGGAAAGGACTAGGCAAAGTGTCGCCTTTCCACTGAATAAATTCTAGCACTTTTCTCGTAGAGTGACATTTAAATGGTAATGTATATCATTGTATATAATGCATATAATAACACGTATTTTAATATCTTTATAAACGCATCTCAAAAAATTAGACACAAAACGATAGTATAAAGTAGCAGAGTTTAGAAGATAAAACATGCACGCGCTTGATAAGTCCTGACTCTTAATAGTCATAGTACCCGCATGAATAAAGGAAGTCTCACAGCGCCTCTGCCATTCTCTACACATATACAATTTACAGCGTTCATAAAATGATTCTCGGAGATCTTATTGTATATTTTACTACCGCAATAAGTCCACACTAAAGTAGAACTTATCAAACACAGTATCCTTTTCTAGCTTTTCATTAATACTACTTTATTGTAGCGGAAAAAAAATAACTGCGATATGTAAAAGCATCGAGATAAACTTGAATAATCACCGTGTTATTGATTTAAGAAGTCATTAAGTGTGGCTCAAGTATTTTAAATAGTATCAAATAAAGAAGTAAATAATACAGTCGACGTTGTTAGGGGTTTCGAGTTCAAGTCCGACTGTATATCCAAAGCCAGCAATCTCAGTTTGAATTTAAACAAACAATTTTAATTGAACTTTGCTGTATACGTTATTTGCGAAGATTTATGCCAATTCAAAGTGCATTCGAGCTTTGAATGTGGATTGTGGTATGTTTTAATCCCCTGTCGTCGGGCTCAGGTCAGCGAGCAGCGACGCTGCGAGGGACGTCTCCTCCGCAAAGCCATTTAAATTGACATAAACCCGGCCATCACCTCAACCGCACATTCAATTCACGAGTCGAGATTAGAAAAGACTCACTTAAACTGATAGAAAAATCCAGCTATATTACTTTTATCTCATAATGTTGTCTAACTATCGACGTGTGAGACTTTATTTTGATACGTAGCTTTTTTAGCTTTTGAAAGTTTTGACTTATAAAATAATTTTCTAAATTAAAAAACTTTAGAGCCTGCAATATCTGGATTAGTAAAATGTTTTCATAAACTAAGTAAACAGCCTCATTCTTAAAATTGAAATTATCATGTCTTTGGTACTCAAAGGAAAAATGCAGCAAAACATTAATCGAATGACAAATATTATTGCATAAATGAAATGAAATATAAAACCATTTACAATATTTTATCATATTTATTAAAAAAAGCTTTAAATTCAACTCTAATATCATCGCCAAGATAAATTAATGCTACAATAAAACATTTAAAATGGTACGCTTAAGCCAAATGGTTACGAATGCAGCTAACAAACTGCAAAGCAACAAAGATCTGGCAAGGGAGTTTTATTCCCATAAAATGTTTTAGACGACAGAAAAGATAAACTGCAAGTTCGAGCCACCGGGTACATTGTCGTTTGCTTTACAAAGCTGCTATACGATATAACACAACAATATTTACTCGACGACGCAATCCACATCCCATAGAGCTTTAAAAGGATTCTATTCTATATGTTTAGGTACATAGATACTTTAGTTACGAGTTTTTAATACCTCTCATGTGACCGATGTTTTGTATACAACATTCCATTAACTTTAAATAAATTGCTTATAAATTGAACGTCCATAAACATTATTTTATAATAACATACACTAATGTACAGCGACCGCAAAATGACCGTGAGTTTCCATTGCTCCAACACGTGCACGATAACATATATTACTATAGGTGTATCTGTACTGACGTGGCTACGTTCACGCGCTATAATGATGTGGTGTCTTGTGTACAAAGGTGCAGTGATCCGGTACTGATGCAGACAAGCTCATAATTCACACTACATAAACAACTGCCGGAGTATCCACTACGTGACGTCACTATAACAACGGTAACACGTATTTTTATACCCAACCAGGTTTATTTTATAGTCACATCAAAACAGGATGTTTCTTGACTAAGATATAATAAAGACCAGGACTATAATAAAGATTAATGTAGATAAATATTTTGGTATAATTTAATCACTCATCACGATATATCCGCCTACTACTAATTCTAGTAAATCATCGGATCCGATGAATTTGAAGTTCAGTTAGGAAGCTTTTAAAATGCATTGATTGATTGAACATATTTTTAATATGTTGCTAGCTGTTGTTTGTGGTAATAAATGTCTTCATCACAATTTTATTACCATAGACTAGAATATTGGGCTCATGATAACAATGGAATAATGACAACGATACCAATTGGGCGATTGACTCAGTGGGTAGATATATCCTCTGAGACTTACAATTTACAATCTTATTAAAACAATACGTGTAGTATATAAATGTAACATTTTAGAAGAGGACCAATATATCATACGACACAATACAATATTGCTTGCTTACATAAAATCATATTTCACTGAACAATACGTTTCCAAAAATAAGTAACAAACAGAAGCTTAGCCGCTGGCAGGCTACTCCACTCCCACGCAAATATTCAAAACAAATTACGTAAAATGTAATAGAAATTTTCTTATCGAATTAAGTATATTTTTAGAACGGACATTCTTTTCTCTTAATAGTAAATTACACTTTAGCTAAATAGAACGGAAGGTTTTTTTAGAACTTTAATATTTGAAAAATGAAGAACGTAATAATATTCAACTAAAACTTCGGGATATAAAATAGACGATTATGCAAAACTGTGTCATATCTAAATTGTAAAACTTATCTCGTATTCCTCACCTGCACTAGTTTAAATATACAAGTAACGACCTCTGCAGGCTCTCGACTTAAACCAGGCTGTGATTATCATGAGCTAACGAGCTGTCTCGAGCTACGAATCCAAGCTCTTTGACGTTTTAGCTGATTATGTTAATGGCTACTATTGAATGACGAAGTTTTCTTCCAAACTAGTCAACTGCTTGACAGCATGTAATACGAATTATTTTAAAATAATGGCAAGAAGAAGGTTCTGACAAGAGATTGTTGATTAGTGACTAGCTGTTGAGCGCGACTTCGTCCGCGTGGAATTCAATATTATAGCCTATGTTATTCGGGGATAATGTAGCTTTCTAATGGTGAAAGAATTTTTGAAATCGGTCCAGTAGTTCTTGAGTTATTTCAATACAAACAAAAATACAGAGTTTTTGCTCTTTATAATATTAGTATAGATTATAAGTACATATAAATTAACTCTTTTAATGAAATATGTAATTAATATGTTTTTAACGTGTATTGTGTGGCTATTCCGAGCCGGCATTGAGCAAAGCGCAATATAATTACAAAGGCGACTGCTCAAAACTGAGAACAAAGGACAGACCGCCTCGAGCACTGACCTTACAGAAACCTACCATCCTTTAACATAAAATTATGTTGTATGAATGTAACTTCATATTAACAATGTAGAAGGTAAGGTAAGGTAAGGTAAGGTCTTATTAACAATTTTCTATAAAATGGTAAAGGTGGAATTTTCTTAAATAGTACTCAATCCGCTTTTTCCGCCGCAAAAGGGGGAATTGATTTTCGAAAAAGTTAATAAAGCCAGCTACACACCTTTAGTTTTATTTGACAGTCCGACTGTTCTGTCGAAATTGTGTTCTTATAACGGAACGTATATAGCCGCATATAGCCTACAAACTAATTACCCTTACGATAATTGTAGATTATTCAATAAATCAATGTAAGCGCTAATTAAATTCTCTGATAGCTGTCCACGGTGTCATTTGAAATGTTTGCAAAAACATTTTCAGGTAAAACGCGGTGTCAAAGGCAAAGGTCGATAGTGAAGCCAGACAGAGACGGTGTTTAAAATCAAATGTAGCTTAATTAATTTTGCGTTTTTGTTGAGTAATTGATTATCTATTTAAAATCAAAGGGGTTACCCAAAGTATCATTCGTTTTTCGATATCACAGATGGAATCGATAAAAATGTATGAAACTGACAACGACATTTGATAAGTCATGTGCTTGTTGAGTGTGAGAAACGTCATTGTCAGTTGCATACATCTTTGATGTTCGCTATCGAATCGCTTCGTAGCGCATGTAGGTACGTCGCAGATTTCACTTTTATAATGTATAAAAAATACTCAGTAGTGTTGTGTTTTAATCTTAATTAGTTGCCTCTAAACTTTTAATTCGTAGTTATTCATACTAGAAAATAGCGCAATAGTTTTTCAGTTTTAAAATCCTATTTCTAAGATTACTTTCTTATACAACTACACTCGGCAATTTATCTACTGAAAGTTGATTCAACAAACACAACTTTATTTGACATGTTACAATATTGGCTAACAACTATATTGAGGAACCGTTTTCAGAGAGGGAAACCATTTTTTGTTGAACTAAAAAACATCGAACAAGCCTCGGAACAAGCAACAATGTTCTAAACATTGACTAATGCCTACAAAAAGTGATATGGAGTCCGACGAATATAATAAATGTGTATAACATTTAGTTGTATGAGGAAATTGTTCGCAATAGTTACTATAATTTGGCATAGGTTATAAATATTTTTGAATAGCATTCAAAAGATTGGTATTAAAATTGAAACTCTTTTGTTATTAAGGATTAATTAGTATGATAATGTCTCACGAAAGTTATAACAATTTAACACACGATGCAGTTATAACTTCCACGGATAATCAAACACAATCATATTGCTTGTATTCAATTCTCCGTATTAATGAGATTAGTGGATTAAGCTCGGATTCAACAGTTACGTGACATTTGTATGGCTGCCAGCGGTTTATAATTGTTATTGATAAACTTGACACAAGAAATCTTATAAAAAAGAAACTGTATATTAAATAAAACCATATAATATCAAATTGACCTTTGGAAAGTCGTCAATATCTGTAACACGTATTATATTCTTAAACAATTGTATGCATATCACATAAGCCCTTAAACATAACCTCAAAATATCTATCTACTCGTCAAATGGTGTCATTTTATTTCTTAATTTTAATTTTGATTCTATGAAGTATCGTTATATGAATGTTTCTTACAAACAGGTTCGTTTGCCAATAATATTTCTATTGCAGTCTAAGTCAGCTGAACACATAATTCTTGGCTGGCATCGCCTGTCCATACAAGGACAATTCTTTCTTTGTTTGAGAACATAAAATTCTATTGTTGTCTGGTACATTCTTTCTACTTCTGTACATATAATAAACAAAGTTTTCTCGCCTAGTCCCAATTGAACATGCTGAATTGAATTTCACCATAATATCCTTTAACAATCATGAAAAAAGTCGTGTAGATATTTGTCCCAAATAAAATAGATCCCATATAATTTAATTACTTGAAAACATTTATAACATATTCAATTACAATTTGAAATAATTTAATTCCTATACTATAACTTGTAGTTTTCCCACTAATTAGAAAAACATTTCACAGGACTGTAAATAAATATACAGCACTACTGGAAAAACACAACTGTAAACGAACTATGTTATTACTATCCAGCTGTCTATCTGTATACGTGAGTTTTAATTAGTAAGCAAGCGAACTGTGCAAAGCGAAAATAAATAGTATTTTAGTGTTGCGAGACATATTGTATAAATAAAAGTAGTTTGTTGAGAATAAATTAAAAAATGTAAACGTGTATGTATTACATAATATTTGTAAGTTAACTCCCGGAAATAAAGTTGTGCAGCGCAGAGATTGGAACATGTTCCGCGGCTTGCGCGTGACGAGGGTGCTAACCGATGTCTCAACATAATATGTATATTTGTAGATTTATGGCTCTAAGAAGAATTTACGACTACTTATTTAAGTTATTTTTATACGCTTCCGTAAAACATATCTATATTTCGTAATGAAATTAAATGTTACAATAACTGTTAACGACGCCGATTTGTAATCTAACGGTTTCGGTAAATAGTGTTAAATATTAATTAGTTTAGAGAAGTAAGACTAAAAAAATGGGACAAAATTGAACTTTCCTTTAATAATTCTAAATTATAATTTTAGAAACGGTTACATTAAAAGTACGTAATTAATTAAACATTTTTTTCTAACATAAATGCAAATCATGAGATTCAAAATAAATCTAAATAAGTACGTACAGTTTAATTTCATCCCACGCTTTTACTTTACACATTAATTTAAATTCTTTAGAACTCGTGGTATATTAATATAAATTGTGGTGTCATCAAGGCCTTGATGTAGCTCGGAGGTACAATGAAAGGAATCGACAACAATTCGCATTACTCCGTCGTTACCTTCGTACATCGATCGCAGTTCCGGACGAGCCCCGGGGGCAAAGTTAACTACGCTACAAAACAGACTCCGCAAGGTCGCTTGTTTCTTAATCTTACTACAATCAATGAATTATTCATTGTCTAGGAGATATAATCTAAGTTACATTCACGAATACGTTGTGTTTGTGTCTATAGAAACTACAAAGTACTATTTCTGAATTGAAGAAGTTCTTAGGTTAAAATATGTTGATGCTATGGTAACCTAACCTCTACTAGATTTAATTACCATAGCACTAAATGTGGTTGAAAATATATTTCACTAACTAACCGTCTACCAAAAAAGAAGGTAATCAAGTCAATGGGTTTTTGCTATCTATTTTTATAAAATTGCTTCAACAATTTTTATTCTTAAATCATCTTCAAACACGATCAATATTTAACACTTCTCATTATCCATTAGAAACTTAGTGTTAAACATTTTCGAATATTATAAACTAAGTCTACTAAGTAAGTTTACTAAAAGTCTTTCAGAAATCTATACGATAAGCATAATATTTTGATACATACGTAAATCCGTTGTCAATCCGTGTTTGTGCCGCCGGTGTATTCTAAGAACTCGCATAGATTTGTGGCTCGTCTTATGATATCATAATGCAAAGAGAAAAATTTACATCTCATGTTTTATTGAATATATTACGAATGATATATGTATGTCTATGGATGAATAAACTTATCCCACCGCTGGTTGCGTCGAGTTATTAACCGACTTCTTGTACCTATATTTAG
Organism: Papilio dardanus tibullus; assembly: GCA_013186455.1. Taxonomy (NCBI): domain Eukaryota; kingdom Metazoa; phylum Arthropoda; class Insecta; order Lepidoptera; family Papilionidae; genus Papilio; species Papilio dardanus. The sequence goes on along the minus strand of QDHC01003372.1, from coordinate 35,580 downwards.
AAGTAAACTAGAAGTAAGTAGATTCGTCTTAAGATTCAGGTTTTTCTAAATCAAACTCGGATGTTTTCGTGACAATTTAAGAGGTAAACGGAAGAATTCATTTAAGGGCCTAAATTCGATAAACCAGTTTACTAATTTTACTCATTGTTAATTAATTTAATAAAAACAATAATTTTTAATCTATATACATTTATCATAATTTATTAATTTGTTCGTTTTTTTTATTACGAGTAGTAGTTAAACGGCCAGACAATGCAAAAGTATTTTAATTATTTCATCTATTGTATCACAGATTTGCATCAATCATTTGGACATGTGACTTCTTTCTGTAAATAACTTTCAGAGCGTTAATTCATTAAAGAAAATAATTAAAACTAAAAACAATTCGGCTACAAATCTCGTAACAATACGTTACCTCGTAGCATGATGTAGCCGCTACGCCGCCTACTCTCTGATCTATTCAATAAACACCACTCTATTGTCACTAATCATTTTAATTTATAACGCACAAATAAATCCGAATCTTGTGTTACCAGTGTCAAACTTTAACGGTAGACCTTCGTGTTTTGTGGCTCTTTCACGTGCATATTACATGGAGGCGCGTGTTTCGCGACATATATCGTGCACTCAGATATATACCGGCGTATGACGACTGTAGTACCGAGTAAGGGGTACGAAGTAAAGGAGAGCAGAGTTCGCGGTGCAGCGGGCGCGCGGTCCGTGGCGCTCGGCAGACTGGACTGTGTGGCTTCACGTCGCTGGGGCGGCGCGCCCACGCTCGATACCGCCGCCCCCTGGCCCTGGCTCCCTCCCACATTGCAATACCATTGAAAAACTCAACTATTTACAGATCAAATACTATTTAGCAAATCAATATAATTAAATCTCAAATCAAAACTTCTCTACTTCTGTTACTATTGTTTGTCTGTAAAATCTATAAATCGATTTCGTGTAATGAAATGAATTTTCGGCAGACAGCGTTTGAAGGTTTCGCGTACGTGCACCGTTATTGTTACGGGCCGAGCTTTCTTACCTCTGCTTTCAATACATCGTAAACGATTGCGATCACTATAAAAGCGAGCTTTCACATGACTAAGCTCTAGACAGGGAGCTTTTAAAATGCACCGGTGTATTTCCAGACATGTTTACATGTTGTCTACATTGGGGATTTTGCACTTTAGAAATATTATTTATACATTATTTAGTTGTCTACAAACGTGTTTATTCAGGGGCTAGCACAAGTAATTGTAAATGTTTACTAATATTGTGATTGTAAATTCCATTAGGAATGCAGATATTTATAATTTGGCTTTTTTGTTTATTTTTTTATCTAAATACTACACAAAACAGTTTAGTACCATATAAAAGTAATCAGTACATTTTCGTGTTTCCAATATAGTTGAGGTCTCAATCGGCCGAGAAAATTTCCCAAGTTACATTGTATTCATGTTAAATTGGATTGGGGAAAACTAATAAGTGGCTCTTTGTTGACCAATACATCGATACATGTACATTTATTTGTGGTTGTAACAAAAAGAACTTTTGACATTATTTCTAATATTAAAAAGTTAAAGAACTCATTCTTGCATCAATTCTATCTTCGTAGCAAACAGTTCTACGTCACGTAGAACTTTGCTACGAAGCAGAAATTGGTAGTCATGGAAATCTTTTAGCAGTAACTATGAGTACAATTACAAAAATAATGTGATAAAAATCGTAATATATTTAATTATATTGTATGTACAAGTATATCTTGTGTTTTTTTCATTAAAGCGTATTCGATCAATAAGTGTCAGGCTTATGTAGATTAATTGTTAAGTCGTCTATTCTTGCTAATCCAAGTTGATACGGACAAACGCCTGCGTAGGAGTGACCTAAAACGTGACTATCAACAAATAATCCACTTAAATATAGTAAAAAATAAATTCTTCGCTCTGCCGCACTTGTATTTAGCGAATGTATTTAAATTAAAAACAAATATGGAATACATTTATCATCGCACAGATTGTGACACCATTTAACTGTAATGGCGTCGTCAAAACGTAACTTGATGCTTCAAAGTGGCTAACGCGACACAGTAAAGCATAAACAGCGCAAACTTTGTCCTGATTACGTTAAATATATTTTAATTGAGTAAGAAAAATATTCAAGATTTGCTCACAGGATTTGGAAATATTCTTTAAGCAACGATTCTGTTCTAAAATGATATAGTATTTTTTAATCCTTTTAATTATTTAATTATTATTTAATTCATTAAAATTGGAAGAACTCTGTACTTAGCTGACTAATTCCTCTCAGTAAAAGTACTAAGTAAAAAAAGAATAATAATAGCAATAATTATTTTAAATAGCGTTAACGTTATGTGCCCAATTAAAACATAATATTTACTGAGCAATTGTGTTCAGTAAACAAGTTTCGAGCCTACAAATCTTGGAATGTTAGGAAAAGATTCGGTTCAGGATTGTGAATTTTTAACAAGGCCCCGACGTCGTACGTAATGTTGACATTCACCTTGTTAACTGCGAATGTGATATCGATTGATACCTCACTTCGATGTTAAATTTCACTACGTAAATGCACACAATTTGCAGTTCTCAGATAACATTGATTCATTTCAAACCTATCATCACCACCTTTACGTTGCCACCGAGGGCATCGGTGCTAATCCTAACTTTGGTGTGACTATCGCATAGTCAAACACGCTGGCCCATGCGGGTTGGTTGGCGCACATATCTTTGAATTTCTTCAGAGATATGTGCAGGTTGCATCACTATGTTTTCGGTCGTCTTCAGACTTAAGACACTTCGCATTTTTATTAATTCATGAAGATGTAATTTGTTTTTAATAAACCCGAAAAACACAATGGAGAAAAAGTATTTTAACTTTGCTAATAAAATTACACAGTAAATAAATTACGATAGATTTCCTCTCAGTACCTTTTAAAATAACTTTAGGAGAGGAACTCTGAATAAATGATTCTTATTTTCCTATACACTTACGGTAAAAGCTTTTTTCCCGTTAAAAATGTTTTAAATATTGTTAAAATATTGAAAGATATTTAACAATTATTTACCTCATTCACAATGTAGTTTTATATAGTTACTTGTTTTCGAGTAAAACGAAATGTCACGTAGCTTTGCTCTACTATTAAAAAGAAAAAGTTTACTTTATGAAAGTAAGTATTTGAATGTAACGACCTAATTTACAAACAGAAACGTTTACATGTAGACCATTATTTCTATCCAGTGGCACCCACGATATATTAAGTAGTAGCCTACTTACATGAATTAAAGGGTCTCTTGGCTGTAGCGCAACACAAGTTATATTTTTATTTACTATAGTTGCAAAAACGATACACAAGTTGCATAAGTCAGAGTTACGTTGTGGTTGCGTGCCGGCGTCTGATAGCATCGAAGTCAATGGCTTGCAGTGCTGTAATCCAACCTGAATATACTATTACCGCCTTCGTTTTGCTGCTTTGGTGGACATTTTTAAAAACATATAATAGAAATAGAAGCTTTTTCATTATTCCCAGACCTCTGTAATACAACGTTCGAATACGGTTTCTAATTGTATATTTTCATGACCCATTTGTACGCATGTTTCCGTTATTTCTGTTTTTTCGTAATTTACAAACCTCAAAGTTTTAAGTAAAAGAATATGTAGGTTACAAGCTTTACCTACTTATAAAATTGAGTTAGTTCAAAATGTCTTGTTTTGAGTTGAAACACATTGCGTGCAGTTTGCTTAAGATTAGTGTCAGTATTGCGATCAGGTGTGACCGTCACAGTAATTGGATGTTAATGTGAATTGGCACATGTGCACATACAGTAACTTACATGTTTTCATTAATCGCATTTAAATGTATCCATATCGAACACGCAGTGTGTTTACCTATTAAGTTGTTTCTCGCATGGATGATATTTCGGATTTAAAGGAGATTTGCGTTGAGAATTCCAACCTGTTCTCGATAAAGTATATAAAGCGTCATCGCACTAGGAAAGGGAAAGAATAAAAGAAAGATCCATTTGTAAAACAACCACTGTACGCCTGATAACAGGTACTGAAAGATGATAGACAACTCTCCTTATTCTTTGTGCCTTGCTCGATCAGTTTCCAAAGACAATTTGAATTGAGAGACACCTCTAGCACTTATTTTCTCTTTTGTTTAAGTTGGACGGCAGTACACATCCATGTATGACCGAGCAGTGCGGAGGCGGCGTAGGACGCAACATGGCGGAGGCGCTGTGGCGGCTCCGCGGAGGCAATGCGCGTCTACTCACTGCTATCGGCGACGATTCAGACGGACGATATCTGGCCGATATAGCACCCGGACTATTACTTGACGGTTGTTAATTTGATTTAAAACTAGTTACTTGTGAAACTTGGTCCTTCACAAGCCGAAATAAAAGTTTTTGGAAATTAAGGAAAGTAGTAATACTATAATAGTAGATTTATGTATTTTCATATATTTCTAACCGTCTATATATTTCAGGTTGCGTGGTGCGTGACGCGCGGACCTCGATGTACTCGGTGCTCTTCGACTCGAGAGGAGAATGTTTGTTAGGTCTCGGCGACATGGATATCCATAATAAAATAACAACTCATATGGTGAGTAAAAGACGTTTTTTGTAGTATTCATCCAAATTTTATTTGAACAAATAGTTGTATGTAGGTAGACAAACATATTGAGACACTGAAGATGGCCCCACTTGTGGTGTTCGACGGCAACGTGCCGCAAGATACTATGGACTACGTGCTACAATTGTGCAATGAAATGGACAAACCAGGTAAGACAATTTTGCTTATTGGAATTCGACACAAATTGATATTATTCCTTGGCTTCATTACACCTAGTTCGCGATTAAAACGGACTTACGCCGAAGCAAAATGTTTGTTTATATCGCGAACTTGATCTAATGAAGCCGAAGCATAACATATTTTATGTATAGCTTTCTGAGGAGTATAAGTGTTTTGTTAAAGATAGTAATAGATGGAGGGTAGTAAATAGGAGGGTGTAATAATTACTAGTCCTACTAAAAGATTGAAAATGGTAATTTAAAATCCCACTAACGTTTGAATACAATTTGGTTATTTTGTCGTGTA
>QDHC01003372.1:13223-30423 GCA_013186455.1 Papilio dardanus tibullus | reverse complement strand
AATAAAAAAACTAAATCTACCAAAGAGATTCAAATATAATACTAATCATAGAGTGGACATTACGAGATTTTCTAAAAAAAATGTCACAAATTATCAGTACATATTTTTGTATGTTTGTTTAAATAAACAATATACTAGGCATAACCCAAAAAGAAAATCACTATTAGAAAGCTACTTTATCACTGAACAACATATTACTAGATTTTTTTTTAATACCGCGGGGATATATACGAAGCAACATCTAGCATGTCAAATGTAGATTAAGGGTATGCCTATGGGCAGCGGTCACTTCGCTATTTCTGCGAATCCAGGTAGCCGCTTGCTCATTCGCCACTTAATAATATAAAAAAAATGTCGAAGACACCAAACCCCTACCTGTAGTCAAGTTTTTTATACTGTTTCCTTCATAATGTCCAATCTACAAATATTGAAGTCTGAAAGAAAGAACTTAATGTCTATAGTAAGTCTGGTGTTGCTGGAGCTGGTCGCGCAGCTGATGCAAGGCATGCTCGGGCTGGCTGTGCTGCATCTGACCCACCAAGTTCTTCGCCTCCAAACGTAACTCGTACAACTTGCGCGCCTCCAAGAATAAGAGGATAGCTGCAATACCTACAAAAACCTCATTTATTTACATAATTTTATTAATAAAATTACATCTCTTATCAGATACCTTAAGCTGGTGTTAGTTTGTCTGAAAGTAAACCAGACTTAGAGATATAAATCTTTTCTTAAATAGAGCTATATCCCTTACTTATGAAATCCCTCAAGATATGTAACTATTTTCAATCCAGGTACCATTTTAACTAAACATTCAGTTTAGTCCTCATATATGTTTAAATTCAAGAAAAATAAACAAGCCAGCTCCCAAAGCCATTCAAAACAAACAAAAGATTTAATTTTTGTAGCAAACAGCAATATAAAAAGTATAGTCAAATCTGGATAAGAGTTCAAGGGGCTGTGATATTTGTTTTGCTTATGGAGCTTTCTCTCTAATGCGTTTATCTCCCATATGGAGGTAGGTCATCGAGACCATAGAAAGACTCACACCACATTTGACCGTACATCCTTATTAAAATAGTTGCATTCCTTACCAAATAGTATAAATGCAATAACAGCAAATGTATACGACCAGGACAACACATTGAATGACGGATACAACAGCCAGCTGCGACGGTAACAGTTACCTCCAAATATTGACACACCCAGGAATAAAAATGCACCTAAAATATCACAAAATATTTACGAAAAATTTGAATATAAATAATTTTAAAATTTGTTAACAGTTCAAATAATATTTCTTAAAACACTTAATTAAAGACTTGGGTTGAAGGGGATATGTAACATATTTAATCTTTTTATACAATCTTGCTAAATGCAAAAGTTAAGACTGATGGATAGAGGGACGTTATGTTGATTAAATTTTGCATTTCAGTCCGGAAGGACACAAAGGCTACTTATTTTCTTAGTTCTGTGCAAAAGCAAGAGCTAGTGCTCATAAATCCTAAAAAATGCTACAAAAATAAAAGTGTATCTTTAATTGTGTATTACAACTTACTTGAAAAAGCCACCATAGCGAATGCAGATGATACAAATATCCATTCGTAGCATAGAACAGTTCTCAATGGCCAGCGAACAATCACACATGCCAGTAGCACTTGTGCAGTCAGAGACAGTATGAGAGCTAACGTCACAAATGCCTGGACAGCCATCAACCAGCCCGGCAGTAACCACTCTCTGATCACATAGTACTCCTACATAAACAATGTATTGTATTATTTCTCCACACAGAATGAAATAAACTAAATATTGACTCTTGGTAATAACAAATAGAGATAATAAGGAAAGTGTTGAAAATCTTACTGATATAGAATTTTCATATATAAATTCTAAAAACATCACAGAAAGAAAAATGATAAACTCACAAAATTTAAAGATAATCGATTTAAAATTTTACACAGAGACCGGATATTACATACAGTAAGCATTTTAGATGTAAAATGAAAACATAAAATGTAATACAGTTTACTTTACCTCACTAAATATGTAGTGACAGCCGTGGAACAACTTATCATATTGGAAGGAGGGAAATCTAAAGCGATCGAAACAATACTCCCATAGTCCCATATGTTTGAACGGAGAAAACATTTCAGAATAAGATTCTATCCAATACGGACCGGCAAACGATAATAGTAGAAAAAGGCCACCGACATACGTTATACTTGCACCAATTAAAGTCGCATCTGGAAATATAAAAAAAAAATGTTTGAAGTGTTATTAAGGGTATTTTATACGGATTTATAGGCAACTTCCCGATATAATTCAAATATTTGTCACATATTTACAAATAAAGGGCGTGCCCAAAACGTTGACTTACTTGATGCTTTTGGATATTCGTTATTAGCCGTCATCTTATTTGTCCTGTATTATACTAATAATTAAATATTGTGAACTTCTCTCTTACTTTTTAAAAACAAACTGAGATTAGATTATTGTCCAAACAATAAAAATCCAATCAGTTTTCTTATTTACCCGTTTGACTGACGGGCGTTTGCTTGACATTGACATAACAATTTTCTTTTTTTCGTTTTCATAGAGTTGAGCATTTTTAACTAATATACAGATATATATGAACATAAAATATTTTTTGAGTTTACAAAAAATAGTTTGATGACCTGTATCATTGCTACAATTTCAGTTCGGATCAGTTTATTTTTCCATAAATCTATAGCAATTATTAAAGACACTAAGGAAAGAGTGTTTTTCCGCGAACTCGGTCTAATGAAGCCCAGGGGAACTGATACAAGAACATTGTTATTCCTATATATACACACACATAGTAACGGTAACTCCCCCTTTTATTGGTTCAATGGCGCAAGTTTTAGAATCCCTAGAGCAATAATAAGAAAAATTAAAGTAAAAAAAACTCAAATGGGTTGAAATCATTTTATTTCTTAAAACAAAAGTGTCTTTTAACAAAAAAATATGTAGAGAGTATAAATTGTTAATGAACTAAAACGTAAATCTAAATAAAATCTTACCTTTATAAACACATATAAAGTGGATAAAAATTGATCGTTGTAAGATTATTTTAACATTCGAATAGCGGAATTACTAAAGTAGATTACTAATATGATCTAATTACAATTTTAATCAAGTCATTAAAAGGGTCGTCGTTATTTGCCGATTGTCCTGGAAGAGCATTACATATTGTGTATTGACTTTTTAACATTGTTCTTTGTATAGATTGAACACTTTTTACATTTTATAACAATATATCTGCGGAAAATAAAGGCAGTTACAAAAAAACAGTGTTTTTGCTTATTTTATAAGAGAGCTGATAAATAAAAAAATCTTGAATCGATCTTTAGTCAATTATCCTTCGTTTTAATGACGATTATAAGCATGCACACGTAAAAAAAAACATTTATGGGTGACCTCAATTTGTGCGAGATTCTCAATTTGTCTATATGTCATTTTTGGTAAAAACAAAAACTCTTACATCATTTTACAAAATACTATCAACTCTATAACACAACGATCATAATTACAAAAGATAAGTTATGACAAAATTCGATATAACATTGTCACAATCATTAAATACTTCTTATTTGGACGGAATAAAGTGAAAATCTCCTGATTTTACAAATAAAAATACTAAGGCACAAACACATAAATCTTAGAACTAGATTATTTATTATTCTAAAATATAAAGGCACTTATTATATTTTAATGGAAAAAGATTCCGATACCAAGGTATATTAAGAGAACAGTATAATTAAAAAAAAATAGACACATTTATAGATTAAAACAATCCTGGACGGAATAGTACTGGGTGGAATGTTAATCAACTTAACTAAAATAAACAAATTAAATACTAAGCTAAATATTAATTTAGAAACTACATTTATAAACTGCGTCTCATTTTTTTAAAGATTAAAATGCAGATCAATTTGTACGTTTTTAAATGTGTATACAAAAGATAAATTATTATCTTTAAAATGTAAATAAAGTATACTCTGACAAGGATTATAAAGTCTAAACCTGTGTTATTGAGGAAAAATTTAAAACTTCTTGTTAAGTAATAAGAAGTAATAAGAAAGCTGATTGGAGCGCCCCCGGGACGGAGTTGTTATATTTTTAAGCTTTACCTTTATGAAGCCTCTTTAAAAATATTAAAGCTTTAAAGGCTGGCAGTTTTATATCGATAGTTGGTGGATTAAATGGTAAACATTGTAAGCTCGCCTAAAACGGCTTTCTTTACAAGTCTCTATGCTTTGGATTCATGTTCTAATTCAAAACGTGCTTGAGATTCTTTAAATCTGTTTCTTTTCTTTGACTGTATGTTTGCTTCCGTCAAGAACAAAGCCGCGGTGATGATGCAAGCCACAGACCCAACCACCGCAAGACCGAATGACCACCCTGCAAAATATGGACATTTCAATACATACATCTTTAGTACTGATGAATATAATGTTACGGGCAAAATTGCTTGATCTTGATATACAAAAAAATATTTTTGTGTAATATTTTATTCCTCATGGCTTCATTAGACCGAGTTCGCGAAAAAAACGGAAATTTAGCTTAGGCGTAAGGCCGGTTTTTGCGTGACACCGGTCTAATGAATCTGCAGCTTATGATTTACTCACCAAAGTAGTTATTAGGATGTCCCGGCATCCAACCTTCGGTATTTCCAAAACAGGCAAACACTACAACAGCAATACAGCCACTGATACCTAAAATTAAAATAGCTTGTGTCAATAAAAGACATACGACATTTAAAAAAATAAAATTCTATCACTCACCAGCAGCCAACATTATAAATCCTATAGTCTTGATTATAAGTATAAATCTATTTTGATCAGGTCCACAGCACAGGAAGAACACAAGAACCAAAATAGTCGAAATTAGCACTCCAATTAGGCACAGAGTAAAAAAGAATTGTGTGGCTATCATGAATCCTAAAATAAAAAAGAAAACATATGAAAAAGTCACAATATTTAAATCAATTACTAGAAGAAGTGAAAATGTACATAGACACCCTTACACTGGTCAGTATTAAAAAACAAAAAATAATCAATCTAGAAAAAAACTGTAATAAAAATCTACAAAGGAGAAAATATTACCTGGAAGTAAATATCCCAATATACGATCATATCCTGTGGTAAATGGGTCATAAACCCATCTGCAGCCCACAAAGAATCTCCGCTGGTACTGATCCAGAGGATCCGGCAGCGATCTGAAGCAGTGGCTCCATAACCCCAATCTGGATACCATAATAATGAAATGAAAAAAAACAACCCAAAATGAACCTGAACACTCCGGAGAAGGATAAAATATAAAGGAAAAGTATCAATTTGTTTTTATGTAATAATTTAATAAATAAGAGCACTGACATGGAACGTAATTAAAACAAAATAAAATAGCCAAATAACTATAAATTTTAAATAAATCCAACTTTATCACCTGTCTAATTGATTGCCCCTAATTCTTGAATCACTGACGATCCAGCTGGGCGTGCCGAATGCCAATGCCACCGTCACAAGGGCAATTATGAATACAGCAATGCCACAATTGCCCGCTAAACTTCTGTTCTTCATTGTCTGAAACAACCTTAATGTTATTTCCTTATATCTTTACAAAGGTAAAAACGCAATGTCAACAAACAAAATCTTATAAAACAAAAAAGTTTACTTTTTTTCTGTTATGAAATAATTATATCTGTGAAAAACATTGTTTTTTGCATGATAATAGATTTTTTATATTTTAAATTATCACCTTATTAATATTAAAATACTACAATAAAACAAATCAAGTAAAACCCAACATTAATTAATTAAATAAATATTGAATAAAAAAAAATTATAACTACATTAATATTTACACATTACATAAATGTTATGTTCTAAGTTGCTAAGTTATGAAAAGCTACAAAAATATAGAGTAGAGTTCTTAAAACGAGGCAAGGTTATGGACTTGAGATGTACACAAGTTTCATAACACACACTAAGTGTGGAACCACACTTGTTGTGCAACCATTACATTCACCATAACAATAACGTACAGTTCACACGCTCACAGTGGGAAACATAAGACAAACAAAAAATATTCAATCAAACTTAAGGTCATTTTAGTAACATTTTAGTACGGAAAATATTTACCTGACCTCTAGTCGAGTTCAGTTTTTTATTCACTTTTTTTAAGTATGACTTCAGATGCTAAAGTTTAATACACATTTGTGATATTATAGTGTATTCATATTATATTCCTTTTTATTGATTGTATCAATTTTATGAAAACACAAGTGTCTATTATAATGTGTTGTAGAGATTTAGTTGAATATTTAATATTTAATTAAAGCTTTTCAATTATACTTAATTTTATTCAGATTTTTTACGTTTGATTTTATAATGACCTATAAAAAATAAATACGTTGCAACTTTAAATACACCTATTATACTAACCGTTTAAACAATATTATAACAATTACATACGTTGTTTATTAATTGTATTTTTTTTAAAGTGTAATTAAAAAAATATCTTTATAAATTAACTCACCAGATATTAACCGTTTTAATAAAATGATCCAATGATTTCTTGCAGTTTTAACAACGTAACAAACTTTAACAGGGCAGTAAAATATAGTTAAACAACTGAAACTACTGCTTATTATCCTTTTATACCTGGTTATCGTTACTTTGTTGACTATTGTTTGGGCGTAGTCTTTCAAAATTAAATAAGACCTTCCTTCTTAACTATAACCAAAGACACAAACTACAAACGCTCAAACTGACAACTTTGACATTACTCTTCTCAATGAATGATTTTTGCTCGTTGTCATAGTGATGCCCCTTCGCGAGCTAATTACATGAACATTCGGTCAATGCTTTTGTAAATTTTTTTGTAGTTGAATTCAAAGTTTATTTTGCGAATCCATAGTATTTCTACTGCGATGACAATAATTTTAGACCTGAGAAAACTTATAATATCTGTTAATAGAAGTATCACCGGGTCGCAAGTACATTGAAGATCGACAGTTGATTTGACAAATGCTTTAAAAGAACGCAAATCACCAACACTATTTTCTCCTTGTTTTGTTTTTGCCTATGGATTGTTACAGATTACAGACTATACAACCTTATAAAAAATCGATGTTTATGACTAAGGGTGTCGTTATTTTAAATTATTTAAACATTACTAAGTCTTATTCAAAAATATCATTACCTTATTGCACTTAAAGAAGTATATAAATATCATATACAGCATCATAAGGAGCCACATAGTGAAAAATTGAAAATTATAATATTACTTTAGCTTTACTTCTACGAGCAAATTAAGGTCTAAACAATAATATAACAAATCTATACACACAACTCAATGTATGATTTCATTGTTTCAGTTTTTTTTGAACCTACTGACCGAAGAAAAGCCGCGAAAGCTCTACATTCAAAACGTTATAAAATTTCATATTCTTCCCCAAATATAATGGAATTACGGACCATGGCAAAATTCCTTGCACCGAATATGACCATTGAGGAATCATCAGATATTAATGAAATAGTTAATCTCTCTAAGATTGTAACACCATTTATTAAGGTATTGATTGTAACAATGGGTGAGAATGGTGTTTACACTGTAACCCGTACTTCTGAAGAAAGTATTAAAAAACTGGATGTACACTATTATGCAGTTGAAAAATTAAATCATGTTGAAAATGTATCGGGAGCTGGAGACTGTTTTGCCAGCGGGTACATTTGTGGTGTTTTATCATCCTTTCAGGAATCTCATTGTGTATCTGTCGGATTTGAAGCGGCTAGATCAGCTCTGATGAGCAAAAGTACTGTGCCCAATAGTTTTCAAATATCAGAAAAAATGTCTGTATGTTTTAAATAAATTTGGTGAGGTATACCAGTGAAATGCTAATGAAAATTATATTATTTATTGTAAAAAATTAAATAAATCTACATTTAAAAATAAAGTTATGTCATACAACTACATTACAACTAAATATAATAAATTTGTATGCCTGAGTGTAGCCAGACATGGGCAGGGCGGGCAGCAGTTTAATATTATTTGTAACAAGCAAATTATACCCACTGTCTTTAGGTACCAAGTTAATATTTTTTATACAAAAAGGTTACTATAGCAAGCACCCTGCATCTGTATGAGTAATATAAATTACCCGAAATACTTTTGTATTGTTTTATTATGGATTGGTAAATTACTTTACAGGTCAGGGCCGAACCCGCCCGCCCCATCGTAGGCTACTCATGTTTGTATGATAACTGAAAATTAGGTGATAATGCAAAACATTGTATATCAAATTGTTATAAAGTTATAAATGTTATAAGTTAGTAGTAGTATAATTAAATTGTTAATAACCTAAAACTAAGCATTTTTAAAATACAAATGCTACATAAAGAATTGGACGGAATTATTTTAAAGTATTACTTTTTGAGATTACATTGGATAGTTTAAAAACAATACTAATAATAATGTTAGAAGATACATAAAAAAAAACAAATTTAGATGTCAGTGTGACCTGAGAATCCAATCTTTCTTTCGTGCATGGTGTGAGAAGATGGTTCCCTGCTCTGCATGTTATGAAGCCTTTTGTACTTTTGAACACGAGCTTCAATTAAGAAGAGAATACCGGACGGGAACAGGAGGAGGACTCCAATGACGCCCAGGGCGAAGGCCCAGCCAAGGTCATTGTGTTCCCAATTGGGCATCCAGTCACGTCCATCTCCTCTAGCCCCAAATGTTACCACAGATATTAAACCAGCAAATCCTGTATCAGACAATAAATAATTACTCTGTGATTCAATTTGATTTCATTAAATGTGAAAGATTAGTTTGTGAATGTAAGTCATACACACACAAACAATATGCTTATTACAACTTGTTGAATAAACGTAGTGAGTTGATCTACATTCTCTTAAGTTAATTTAAACAAACAATATTCTTTATTAGTACATATATACATAGAAAGCTACTATATTTAGTATTGAGATTTTGACTATAATAAAGAACATAATAAGTATAGTAACATATCAATAAATCTTTCAAATTGCTCTTTTCTCATAATTAAATGCTCAATAAAGAGTAAGTATTGAGTATGCAGCTAATAAAACGCAAATACTAACCTCCAATTACAAGAACGGTGCCCAAAGTAACTAAGAGTGTAACATAGTTGTCATCGTCTTTGTCTTTTTTCATGTACATATATGTCATGAACATTGAAACAAGAACACAGCATGTTGCAATTGTAAAGAAAAATTGTGTAGCTATAAAGAAGCCTGGCAACAGTATGTCATGTATAATATAATACTCCTCTTCAAATATCCACCAGCATCCCTTAAATACTGTGTCGTACCAATGGTGGACCTCTTCGAAACCGTTGAAACATACTTCCCACAAACCTGAATATATAAAGTTTGACATATTTATTTTTTTCGAATTGCAATGTACCAGTCATATGCAATATAGTATAAAATAAATAAATATATAAGAAAAAAAATCTGTTAATACTCATACTAACCAATTTTTACAAACTTCGGATTTTTAAGTTTACCATCCGTTACAAGCCAAAATGGACTGGCAAATGCTATTATTATAAACAGCGCGGCGACAGTGTAAAACCCTAAAGCAAATAACCCCGTTTTTGATTTAGATGTCATTATTATGGTATTACGCGTAGTCTAAATTGCTGTAATGTTGTAAATAAAAGATATAATCAAGTGTAAAAAAGAAAATCACAACCCAATTGACACAGTAGAGATGGGTAGTGACTCGCTCACCATCTACTCCTATTGAGCGAGTGAATGATATAAAAGATAAATATGTGTTAAAAGAGCTATTTATAGCATTAGTTCTTTTTACAGATATGTATATATTTATGTATTTTTTGATAAAGTATTTTTTCCTATAAACTATATGTAACGGCAAGAGTAGAAAAGGAAATTTTGGTTTTTTCGCATAACATTAAAAAAATTATGGTAGTAATTTTGCTACTATACAAATACGATTTCTACTTACAATGTGCTTTCTTTAACCATTATTAACAAAGTATTTAAAAATCCTTTTTAAATCGTAATTGATTTAATTTTTAAAGTTTATTCCAAATTAATTTATGACCTACTGATATAAATGAGTGATATACACATCACCGAGGTTAAAAGATATATATCACTCTTTTCACTAAAGTGATATATTTTGCCCATCTCTATGACACAGGCACAGGCGTTGACAAGGACGTTGCATACTATAAGTATGCAAATTGCATATATTGCAAGTTGCATATATTAGTATGCAAATTCCTTGGGCGTTTAGATGACAACCACAGACTATAAAACCTTAAAGCCAGTAAAAACTTTTCCCCTTTAGTAAAAAGTAAAAAACATGGACGAAAGAAATATGGGGAAGTTCTCTAAAAATAATCGTTTTCTTTAGAGATAGGCAAAATCTTTAGGTCTTGGTGATTTCCATCAGTCTCCCAGTTACATGTTTGGAAATAAACTTGCCTCGGTACTACGGTTTATCGTCGCGTATTGTAATTTCTCTAAATAAAGCGAAATATCCGTAAAGCCTTGTACCTTGCACCAGGACAGTATTTTAGTCGAGTAGCATTTATCCGAACAAAGGATTTATTACTGTTCGGACTCGTTTTAGCCTAAACCTACGCACTAGGTAACTTAGTAACTAAACGTGTCCGAACACGAACATTTTAGTAGAACAGATTAGTAAATCAAAGGATTTACTTCTGATACTTGCTACTTGCTACTCGACTAAAATACTATCCTAGTCCGAATAAAGCTTAAAAGTCCTGTGATAGTACGTGTGTAGTCTGGCAAATAATTTAAATTTCAGAGAATCTAGCTGTCTCCTTTTTTATACTTAAGTTTTAATTGTGCTATCTTTTTTCTACAGTTTGTCGATGTATTGAAGTGTAAGTTAAATAAAAAAATGCGTGATGTGCCGAGGAAGACTTTTTTCGTTTGATTATGGCTATAACGGTACTATGGTATGAAAATTCATTGTTTATCAAGATATACTATGAAAGAAAGTGACCTACAGATATATTAGCTCTTTTTAAATGAAATATATCTTTTATATTACTAATTAGAGATGGGCAAAATATATTACTTTAGTGAAAAGAGTGATATATATCTTTTCACCTTGATGATTTATATATCACCCTTTTATATCAGTAGCTCACTAATAAATTTGGAATAAACTTTAAAAAATTAAAGCAATTACCATTTAAAAAGGATTTTTAAATACTTTGCTATTTAATGGTACAAGAAAATGTATTGTAAGTAGATATCGTATTTGTTTTTTTTTTAATATGTAGCAAAAAAACAATACTGCTTTCCCTACTCTTGTCTCAAACATCACATGAAAAATTTGTTAAATATCCACTTTCTTTATCCCTGTCCCTTTTAGTGTCAAATCCAAAATCAGCCGCCTGCCGTTTCATATAGTTTATAGGATAAATGACTTGATCAATGTACATATCTTTAAAAAGAGCTAAAGATATAAATAGCTCTCTTTATAAAGATAGATAGATAGATAAGATAGCTCTATTTTTAAAGATATAAATATCTCTCTTTTTACAGATATATATCTTTTATATCACTCACTCGCTCACTATCATCTCTAGTACTAACTCGCTCACTACCCATCTCTAGTCGTAAGATGGAGTCCCAGCTGACAGGCTGTTAGATCCGGTGGCTCTGAGGCAATTTTTTTGCGTAATTGTTTTAGATCATTTGTTTACTGCTATTAAAGATTGTATTAAGTTTTTAAGTGATATTTGTTGGGAATTATTTAGTAATAATGGGCAATAAAAAAAACAAAAATAAGTTTGAATATACTTTTTACCGAGGACTAAAAAAAAAGAAAAGAAAACTGAACGCTGGAATGTTTGGGTAAATGATAATTTTTAATACAAAGAGATATTATACATGGAGAGAGCACTCCATAATAATTTGACGTTAAAATGCGTGCCGTACCTTTGTTTTAATACTTACATACAATGACTCCTTTTTTATATACTCTGACTTTGATGATCACGTTAAGTATAACGCACGACGAGAACACAATGTATTAAGTCGAAAAATACCGAAATCTACTGTTTTACATATTTAAAGGTGCAAAACAATGTCTCGCATACCACTAAAACCTGGTTGTTCATATTCGAAAGAGTGCCCAAAATATGGCTTTTCTTTTTCTTTTCCTGACGCGGAATAATTTTCAAAAAACATTAAAAAACGTGGTGTTTTTGGATATTTGAATTTTTTTTTCTTTCAATGTTGGTGACTGATCTCCGTTGACTTATAGGTGATCTTGATTCTGTTTCGAATTTTTCTCTTTCTACGATCTGCCCATGTGTAGAGGTCAGTGTCTGGCTCTATCTCTATGGGTGTCATTGACTGTGACAGATCAGGCCATAAAATCTCAAAAAAAAAAAACTGTGACAGATGACAGATGTTATAGGTCCAAAAAAAGTTTAGAATTAGAATTCAGAACTGATTTTCTTAATTATTTTTAATGATAACCGATGCCAGCTGAAAAAGAACTATTATATAGCAGTAGTAGGAAGAAGCATTTATTGTAGAGATATTTTATGTGTTGAATAGTGAATACAGGACGACAGCAATAACAACTTTGCTATGGAATTAGGATGATATTGGAAAATAATATTACTCAAGCCAGGATGTTTTTAAGACAATCTTCTATTTTGAGTCGTATGTTAAGTAAAAATCACAACATAAGAATAAGTATGTCTACAAATACAGAAAGCACTATAATTTTTTTATGTAAACATCTAGAAATAAATGAGAGTCAAGCAAAACTTTTGCAATTAAAACAACCCCTTTTAAAAGAAATTGGTGAAAAAGAGTTTAAAATACTGACAGAAACTCTTAAGGAGTTGGGATTTTCTACTCAAACATTGATTTTAAACCCATCAATAGTTGGTGTGTTACCAATAACACTGAAATATCGCTACAAGGTTTTAGAAGAATGTGGCGTGCAGAATATAACACCTGCCTATTTACTAAGATATTTAAATATAGTGAAACAAAGAACTATAGGACAATTGAGGAGTGATGGTTATATTCCCAACTACCACAATATTGAGAACAGGCTTGCAAGTTGTATGACACAGTGGCCAACATCTCTTACAACCTTGATATATGGCGATGTCAACAATTTTTCCTTGTATTCCCTTCGTTTAAAAATAATTCAGAGATATCTTGAGCTAATTTTAGATATAAGTAGCGAAGAATTTTACCGTGGCTTAAAAACCTATCCCACTATTAAACACCGTCCACTCAAAATTATTAATGAGACTTTAAATATTTTGCTAACACAAGTAATGATGCCAAGTTTGAAAATTAAATCAAATCTGTATTTAATCCATGCCGATCCAGATAATTTAAAAAATCTAATTTACAATTTTAGATTTATAGGTGGTATTGATATTAAGGAAGTTATGAGATTGCAACCGAAAATAGCTACAAAGAGTTTTTCAAACATGGTTGAAATAAGAAATGTGTTAGAAGAGTTCAATGTTTCCAACGAAGCTCAGACAAGATGCTTTGAGATTTACACTTTGAGTGCAGAAACAATTAGAAAACGACTTGAGATTGCTAAGCAGACTCCAGAGTTTGTAACATACTTCAATCATCCACGTTTTCTAAAAATGATACATTATAATAAAAAAACTATGAAAAGGCTTACAAACTTATATGGCCAAAACAAAAAATGTGTCAGTTTAAATGTACTATCAGGTAGCTTTTCAAACTATGAAACATTTGAGAAAAAGCACGGGGATCACTTAGGCAAAGCAAAAGACATGTTATTCTACATTAGTGAAATTCTACAAAATACCTTTTCTGCCAATGACATAAGAAGATTACTTAAAAGACATCCGTTTTGGCTCAATATACCATTGGTGCAGATCAAGTATGTTGCGGAACAACTCTTAAAGAAGTTCTCTCCGGAAGATGTATTTAACAATTGTACAATATTATTTTATCCTTGGAACAAAATTAGAGATACAATAGTAATGTTACATCACAGAGATTCATTACTACTGCACCCTTTTGATCATATAGACATTTCTAAACTTAGTGATTCACAGAAGTTAAGCTTAGTACTTTATTTATTAGAAAAGAAACATTACTTTACTGGGAATGGAGTGTGGACAGAAGATAAAAATAAAAATAATGAACTAGCAAATCAAACAAATTGCAACAATAAAAGTGTTGTGAAAATAGCAGTAAACTAGAAATCAGACTAAACTTTTCAGCATTTGTGTACATTTTTTTTTGTGTTAATCTATTATCATTTTTTTAAAGACAAACCATAAGCAGATGTGTTGTTCTACTTGTAGTATATTGTGTATAAATTATATAGATATTATGTTTATAAACAAAGTGCTATCAATTCTTATTAAAATCCTTTTCCTGAAACTATTGTGAAATACCAAAATAAAATTTCATTACATACAGACCCACAAAATGTTAAGAATGCATTAAATCTAAAAAGTCTTATTTTATTGAAAACCTTTAAACTAACTTTACCTTATTATCTTAGAGAGATTGGTGATAACTTCCTTTTGACGTATTATGACAAAGGCCATTGAAATGCGTTTACTAAATTCCAAAGTTGAATAGGCACAAAAAATACATACAGCCAGCCGTTAGTATATAGAGGTCAGTGTTGAATATTTTACCTCTAGTGAAAAGGAAAAAAATAAAAGACACTCGGTAACTCAAAGGTTTCAGTTTTTTTTTATATGAGAAGGGGGCAAACGAGCAGCGGATCGCCTAAGTTAGGTAATCCGAGGCCCACGGACACCTGCAACGCCAGAGGAACCGCAGATGTGTTGCCGGCCTTTAAGGGAGGAGTACGCTCTTTTCTTGAAGGCCCCTAAGTCAGTTGAATTGAACTAGTTGAATGATAACCTCCTTCTGTTGGGAATTGGTTAAAAATAGGTCAATGTTTGAACTGTTCAAAATTGAATCTTCTTGCAAAAAATAATATTTTTTATAGTTTATTTCCTTTTTTGCAGAAGTGAAAATCGTCAAAATTTGAAAGGCACTGATAAAAATAAAAAGCAAGAAACAAGTGAGTGAGTATCTATTTTCTTTTATTTTCTGCCAGCTTTAGACAGCGACTTGCAGCAATATAAAAAAAAACAATATTATAGTACCCATACAACTGTCGTGAGACATATAAGTAAATAAAAACAGCTACACTACCCCCAAGTAAACATCATGCATGGTCTGGGCCGACTAGTGTGGAGTACTGGGTGCGAGTGAGACTGGAACATGACATCACTATCAATGATGAGATTATTCTCCTTTGTTTCAGACCTGCCAATATTATTGGACAGTCAACATTTGAAAATATCACAGAAGTAAATGTGAGGTTAGTTTTTGCGTCGAGTCACATTTTGCGATTGTCTTTTTAGAATTTTTATCCAATTGTCTGACCTAATTTTATTATTTTATTGTCTTAATGTACTTGTTTTTTTATTTCAGTTCTACTAATTATTCCATAGAAGGAAATAACAAGTAAGTTTTAGCTTAAAAAATCCATGAAAACACTGCAATTGATGATATTTAAATCATGAGACGCATAAAATTATTTTGGGTATAAACGTAATTTGTTTTCAGGATATTACTGTTTCCTAATCCGGCTCATTCGGATCAGTTCAATCTAACTCCTGAGCCAAGTAGTAGCGTAAATGACGTAAATTATCAAAATAATTATAAGTAAGTGTTTGTTAACTTTTATTTTAAATTTCCACAATTTTGCATTTTTAAATTATAAGATAGTTCTCTACGGCCCAATATGCTGCGTCGTGCTCTCCCCCCGCGCCCCCGCGTCCCGCGACCACATACCACCGCTACACTTAAAACTGTGTTTGGTGTAGCGACTCGCTCCAAAATTTCCGCTTATATTTCTAGTAAAATAATTAGTTTATAATAATTATCTCACGAGAGTTTAAGAAAAAATACAAATTCTTGTTACAGATCCACCGACGATTGTGACCCCTTATTAATAAATGTAGAAAACAATGACTTGGAACAAAACGAGAGGTAAGTGTAAAAAAAAGATATCAAGAGCATAACCGCCATTGATATTGCAACACTTTAGAACTACACATCTAGTTCACTGATATTTATAAATGGATAAGCTCTGAAATACCATGTTTTGCTTTGTTTCGATTTAATCGCACTTGTTGATGTTACATGATCTAATTCTATTAATTATTAATACGAAACCACATCTCCCCAACTAACCATCTTCCTTAGCACCAAAATGGTATAAATAAAAAGGCAGGGAAACTATGTTAGCTAGTCCATTGATTCGGTCATGCGATGCGGTCAATATACCAAACTGCTAACTTTGGAAATGTTAAAATCACTGCATAGCCAAAACTACTGGGTCTAGAGACTTGATTTTTTTTTCAAAACTAAACAAAACAAAAGGTTTTGCGAAATTCGATCCCTAAGGTTCCGAAATGAGGGTCTAAAGTCTGTATGGAGAAATGTGATTCCTTTGGCAGAACTGCATACTTTGCCATTCAAGGATTTCACAAATTAAAAAAAACTATCTCTTGAACTTCTAAATTTCACGCGGACGAAGTCGCTGGCGACCGCTAGTTTAGAAATAAAATACAGTATTTTAGCCACAAAGATGGATAAGATACCAGACTTGGTGGGCATAAGCGTAACTAAATTATCATTGCTCACCAGCGCCCTCTTTCATACCGTTTTCTATATACATATAAACCAACCGATAGCAGTTGTAAATATAATGTCTCTTACAAAGTAATAAATAGTTTTAGCTTAACTTATATGAAATTCCTCGAACTAAACCATTAAATACATCTAATTATAAACGACTTGTTAGGTCGTAGATTTTTGTATTTCCCTGGAGATTTGACTTATCGAGATTATATAATGTTTTAAACAAAGAGATATTATACATAGAGGGAGCACTCCATACTAATTTGACGTTAAAAAGCGTGCCAAAAAAGAAATGATTAAAAAAAAAACTTGCCAGTATCATGAATAAAATTCCCAAGTTTGGGAAATTGTGTGGTTTTCTTTAATTTTTTAAAATAAACAGTAGAATAAACTAAAACATTAATTATCGTTTTTCATTATTATTATTTTATTTA
>QDHC01003372.1:2856-13106 GCA_013186455.1 Papilio dardanus tibullus | reverse complement strand
CCTACGTTTGACCTCCGGAGGTCAAAGAAAATGCCTCACTTTTAGGCCTCGAGTGTTCTATCTACAGTATAATAAATCTTTGGTTTTAAATTTGTTTTCAGAGTGTTACTGTTTCCAAATGCAACTTTTTCGCATCAGTCCAACCTAATTTCAGGGCCAAGTATTGGTATAATCGAAGGAATGTTTCAAAATAGTATTGAGTAAGTTGATTTCTACAACTCTGCATTTTTAATAATAAAATATTATTTTCAAATGAAAATAATATTTTATTATTAAAAATGCAGAGTTGCTTATTTAAGCCCAAATTATGACTACAAAAATGACGTACTTTTCACGTTACTGGTTTTGTCGTAAAATGTATCTAATATTGAAGAGTTTGGGATGTGCAACCAGGAAGGTCTCTTAGACGTCACTGAACTAATCTTTTCTCATACTATTTTTTTTAAGTGAAGACCCCTATTGCTTCTTATAAATATACAATATTTCTTATTTCAGATCTACTGATGATATTGATGAGGTATTAATAAAAGTAGAAAACGATGTCCTGGAAGAAAACGAGGAGTAAGTTTTTGATGTTTACGTTTGACCAAAAACTAAAAAAAAACACTTTTCAGGAGCCATACCAATCATTGATATTGTAACATTTTACAATTTAAATATGAAAAGTCTCTGATCTTTATAAATGGATAAGCTAATTACTTGGAAATGATAGGTTTTGCTTGGTTCTGATTTGATAGCGCCTATTTATATTACAGTACAACCAACTCTATTAATTTACTTCGAAACCACGCCACTACTACTAATCCTACCATCCGCTCCAAAATAGTAAAAATCAAATAGGCCCAGAAACTATGTCTTAAATACAGTTCTTTTATAACGGCCAGTTCGTACATCAAACGAAGTAATGTCATTTAAAAATAAACTACAGTATTTTAATGGACATATGTGGAAATATATTATCACAGCTTAGCAGTGCCCTTCTTTTATACCGTTTTCTAGTTCCATGTTAAATAATAAAATTGTCTTGTTACAGATACATTGTGGAAGAATATCTTTTAGAGCAATTATAGGGAAGGTGATGATTATGAAAATAGAGATAAAATGTGATAATGTATAAAATGTTATCATGACATACATTCAATAAAAATCATTTTTTTTTCTTAGAAAGGATAATTTTCATTTACATTTGTATTTACTTGTATAATTTTGATTTGACAAGTATTCTGCAACAAAAGAATATTTTGTAAGTTCACTTAACTTTAACCTCAAGCAAACCTTTATAGAAATTAATAAAGAAGAAATAGAAAGAAGGATTTTTATTTGTACTTAAGTAATTATGGGACCACACGCTCTTGTGTAATTTACAGAAAAAGTATAATTTAATAGATAAAATAAATGAAAATCGAAAAACTATCAATAAAAAGTGTGTGCGCACTACAACGATAACTTTTGTTTAGTTTTGACCCCATAGATTAGACACATTACTAACCAAGATAGTATCACTGAGTTAGCCTTAAATGCACACCTGCAACAAAATATAGTATAGCCTAATTTATTACCTTTTAAAAATTATGGTTGCTTGCTACCTGTATAGATAAACTAGAGTATATACAAAAAACTCATTGACTTGATAACCTCCTTCTGTTGGAAGTCGGTTAAAAAGGGTCGGGACTTAAGCCTCCATAAACATGTTCAGCGAAACTCAGAAAGTGAAGTGATAAAATGGCGAAAATCAAATAGATACAAATCATTATGCCCTATAGCCAGTCCATTGATATCAGTGGTGTAAACTCTGATTTTATTCAAATCAATATTTAATGGTGGCAATACTTGATAATTATGTCAGTGTCAACCAGTCTTTTCGACCACTGACCTCTATAAATGGATAAGCAATTACTTTGAAATGACGGTTACTGTTTCGTTCTGATTTAAACGCACTTTGCTGTAGACAGGAAATCTATTAGTAATCAATATGATTACCTAATAAATCTACAAAAAAACTACCATCAGAGGCCAAAATGGCGAAAATCAAGTAAGCACAAAATTGTGTGGGAAAACTTTACGGCTTTAAACCAATAATACCATGTTTTTTTGCCTTTGCCTGGGACGTACGAAAAATTGGTTCACGCAAAATCCGCTTGTGGCGCCACAATCACATATTACCTTAAAAAACCGCATACGGAGAAAACAGAAAGGGACCAAAGATCTTTATCACTGTCTTTGTCACGTTACGTAGATTTGGTATAAATGTGTCTCACTCGCTGTCTGTATGACATATCTATGACAACTCTGAATCTCTTTATCTATGTTTCCGTTTCAGTCTGACATTTTTACTGCTTCATGTACTGACTGATAGAAAAGTTTAGAATCAATTTGCCTAGAAAAAGGCAACACCGCTGCTCCTCTTTAGGACCTATTTAGTTAGGCACGAAAAATGGCGACTCTACTCCCTCGTTCTCTTGGCCTTGCAGAAAATTTATTTTTAAAACATGGACCTAAGGTAAATCAGTTACAACAGTAGTATTTAGATTCAATGATTTCTACTTAAACGGTATATTTTGTCATATAATTAATTAGATGATGAATATCTAATTCATTTATGAAACGAATTTGATTTTCGTGCTTATTTTGAATTATTGATCATAAATCAGTACAATGTTGTACAATTTTTAAATCAATGTTTCTTTTTTAGAAAATTAGTTCAATTATATATTTGACCTTGTCGATTAGAAGTCCCAACCTTACGTCACCTATACGTAACACTGTTTATTTTTTCTCTTTTATCTAAGGTGTATAAATACATATTTTAGTTATCTTTCTGTGAAATCTACGTTGATCTTTTAAATTAACTATAGATATGTTTTATTAATAAATAAAGGGTGATTATAAAACAAAAATGTTCATTCTTAAAATGTAACATTTGTAACATTGTTTTATTTCATATAGATATTGGCGACGACGCCGGGCAGACAGCTACCCAATAAACAGCAAGTAAGACATCTAAATGTCCATGAATACGTCAGCTATACATTGCTGCGTGACCATGGTATTCCTGTTCCAAAATTTAATATTGCAAAGTCCAAAGAGGATGCAGTTAAGTTTGCTCAAGAACTTAACACTAAAGATATTGTACTCAAAGCACAGGTAAGTAAAACAAACATTTGGTGGTTGGTTTTTTATTCATTCATAAAATTATTTATATTCTGTTGTTTTTGTCGTAAGGTGCTCGCTGGAGGCCGTGGAAGGGGATCATTTAAGAATGGTCTGAAGGGAGGTGTCCGCATGGTTGAAAAGTAAGAATAATTTATAAGTAACAAAATATGTTTAAAGTAAATTACTCCTTTTTAGGAGTTACTTTTGTAAAATTGAGTTAAACGGTTAAAATATTTGCTATTGAAATATTGTATTAATCAATTTGCAATGTTTTTAGCCCAGACTTAGCGGGTGAAATAGCTGGTAAGATGTTGAAGCAATATCTGGTGACGAAGCAGACGGGCGCGGCGGGCCGCATCTGCAACATGGTGATGGTGACGGAGAGGAAGTTCCCTCGCAGAGAGTTCTATGTCGCTATAATGATGGAGCGTAGCTTTAATGTATGATTTTTAATTATTATAATGACTAATATTTGTTTAATAGAATAATTTCTTAAGTTTTAATTTTTCTTTTAATTTACAATTTTAGTAAACAATGAAAGAACGTGTTTTACTTGTAGTGGTTTGTCAGTAAAAACCCATTCACATTACTTCACAGATATGTATTATTGGTATGTTTTACAAAATCATCAGGAATTACCCGTCCCATTGATAATACCTGTGCTATTTCCTATTGGGTCTATTAATTGTAGGGATTTCCCATCACAAACTCAAATCCCATCAGCATTGCATTAGCCCAATGGGAAACATCCAGAACATAAAATTGTGTTTATTAATTATCTAAATAATTGTTTTCCAAGGGACCTGTTATAATAGCATCATCACAAGGTGGTGTGAACATTGAGGACGTCGCTGCGGAGAACCCCGACGCCATCACCTACGAGCCGATTGACATTATGGCGGGCATCACCGATGAACAAATATGTCGAGTTGTTCAGAAGGTAACATTTTTAACGTACCACTAATTATTGATTTTATTTCTTTGTTGAATACTTAAATATTGTTAAGGAGTAATTTTTTACATATGCCTGGTTTGTACCTCCTGCAGCCGAAATAATTTCAGAATGAAGTGTGAAGTTTTTATGTTCATGTTTTAATTTGTATTGTATGAAAATGAGCTTCCAATGTGTTGGTGCTGAATGTGTTACGTTTGTACAGATTGGTCTCGGTGATCAAGCGGAGGAAGCACACGGAATGATTAAAAAAATGTATGATCTATTTTTAAAAAAAGATGCTCTACTGATTGAAGTGAACCCTTACGCAGAAGACGCAATCACCGGAAAATGTGAGTATGAAACTCACGAGTATTTGAATTCAATATTATTTTGTATCTAATATTCTCTCCAAAGGGTTAAGAACAAATACATTTATGTTTTATATTACAGACTTTTGCCTCGACGCCAAGTTTCGTTTCGATGACAATGCAGATTTTAGACAGAAGGAATTATTTGCTCTGAGAGATGTCACTCAAGAGGATCCAAAGGAAATTGAAGCGGCTAAATTTAACCTCAATTATATTGCACTCGATGGTAAGCTTTTGAGAAATTACGCCATTTTTAATAGCAATTTAGACTACATAGGTTAGTGTGTAAATGTATGTACATCAGGCAACATCGGGTGCATGGTGAACGGCGCGGGGCTGGCCATGGCCACCATGGACATCATCAAGCTGTACGGCGGAGACCCGGCCAACTTCCTCGACGTCGGCGGCGGCGCCACCGCGCAGGCCGTCTCCGTAAGTTACATTCACATTTGTACCAAAAACTATAATGCCTCAACTTTACCAATTTCTCTTCTAATGTATTGATGTTTTGTTATTGTGATGTGCAGGAGGCGTTTAAGATCATCCTGTCGGACCCGAAGGTGTCTGCCATCTTGGTGAACATCTTCGGCGGCATCATGCGCTGCGACGTGATCGCGGAGGGCATCATCACCGCCGCCAAGAACCTCAACATCCAGATACCAGTCATCGTGCGTCTGCAGGTATACAACATATACATACCTACATGTATACTATCTCTATATACATATGGTGTTGTAAGAAGCAGATAACCTTTAACCGTTACTTTATTTCCTTGTATACTTTTATTAACACTAAAAATAATACAATTTATAATCTGAAGTGAGGTCATTGGTTGCGAATAATTTGTCGCATGTGTGTTAGTATAAAGGATGACTCACACTACCTCGTGTCCCGACCGGGACGTGCCACGTCCAGGCCCGAGCCGTCAGTGCCCGACCTAGGTGACAGACGGAGCTGTCAACATATATTTTGTATGGACACATTGACAGCCTGGACGTGGCATGTCCCGATCGGGACACGGTGTAATGTGAGTCATCTTGAATACAATCACAAGTTACTAGGGTGTCATAAGTGAGTGGCGTAGCTACACATAGTGGTAATGTACTGTGCAGGGTACGAAGGTGAACGAGGCGCGCAAGCTGATCGCGGACTCGGGGCTGCGCATCGTGCCGCGCGACGACCTGGACGAGGCGGCGCAGCTCGTGGTGCAGCTCTCGGAGATCGTCGCGCTCGCGAAGAAGGCCGGCGTCGAGGTGCTGTTCGATATACCCAGATACATGATCGAGCAGTAGACAACACGTTACCCCGACAAATGTACCAGTTCCATCTCTCATACTGATGTCTTTAGAGTTGCCACCTTATCAATTATCTAAATATTTTGAATCCAAAAAACCTCGTATCGTGAAAACCTGTCCCTTGCTATATTTAACATTTTGACAAAACTGAAAGCTTATTAACGAACTAGGAACATTTGTCTCGGACGTCAGTATTATGTATCTTCATCGTATTTAATCTCACTTAGATTGTTTCGAATACTAATCGTGTAAATCACAATTGCTTACTTTGTATAGATTATTTATTGTATTATTTCAATTGTATAACTTTAAGTATACATTGTGAGCTGTATTATTTATTTCCTATTATATTAGAAAAGTATGAACATACATGCTATTGTTGATCATTGGTTCAGGGTATTTGACATTCGCAGTGTTGCCATTATTAAATTATTTCATTGTTTTTGGTAGATTTTGCTGTGTCGATTGAAATATATTTTTGTTACGTTTACTGCCTTGGACACTCAAAAAACAAAATGCCAAATCAAAATATCATAATTGAATTAAAAAGAATCCTATCTTATTTATTGAGTCATCGCTAGGAATAAGTAGATATGTTATTTTTTTAATTAGTTTGAAATAGTTATAATAGTGTTGACTTGTTACTGTACTACATTCTACGCCATTTACGATCCGATCCACAATTTGTGCAAATGTTTTTATAACATTTTGTACGTGTTTACGAATAAGTTGTCTGTAAAGTTGTAGAATGCTAGTGCCTCGAGTTGTATTTATTTTGCATAGTATTAAATGTTGAAGTAAAAAAGACGTTGAATTAAAATATATTTGCAATACTCTTAAACCTCAATGAAATGTATTTGTGTACATTATATTTGTTTGTAGATACAATTTGTTGTTTTACATAGTATTGTTGTACTATATGTTCAGTATGTGTACCGTGATTTAGTGACGTTATCTCATTGTTGTTACAAGTAATAAATTCATAACATTACATCCAATCTGTAGTTTTATTCATGTAAATTACCTTTTTAATTCGTTGACCTTGATTTTACTATGTATTAGTATTATCTAACATGTTACTAATATCAGAAAGTTAGATATCTCCAGAACGACTTGCGGATCTCGACGAAATTTTGTACAGATATAGAACAAAGTCTTGAATAACACATAAGCCTTCTATGTTTTGTTTAATTCCCCGCAGTCGCAATCGCGGGCGACAGCTAGTATATAAATGTTAGTCTCAGGTTTGTACTAGAGTACAGGAAAATATCTCTTTATGGACTTTGATGTGTTTACAATATGAAGATATTTAACCCTGTTATCTATTAGGTCCAAAGGTTGTCGCCCGCACAGTAAGGAAGTATTTGTATCATCGCAAAGTGACTTCTGATAAATTATGACATACAAATAATTAATAGGTACAAAGTTAAGAATGATACTATATATTAGAATGGTTGGTTTCAATTAACGTATTGGTGTGAAATACGTGCTTTTTATATAAATTTTTGATAAGTTCAAAAAAAGAAAGAAATATGATGCAATCACAGCACGAATAATATAAATTGATATTTATCACATTACCAACGATTGCTTTATCAAAGAGATAGAAAAATACAAAGTTCGAGTGTTGCATCAGATTTGAATATGTAACCAAAATATGCATATTTTCGAAAGGTATTGTATTTTAGGAATTATTTTTGAATAAAAAGCGTAAAAATAATTCGACACAGTGCATTGCTTTGTTCCATTCGATAATTTCAAGGTTTTCTATTAATGGTTTTATTGAACGTAACAATGCGTTGCAAGGGCACGTGTATTCAAAGGTGAAATGAACTAAATATTCAAATTATACGTTGATATATTCTAGAATGAACATTTTGAAAATAATTTAACTGTCTCTTACTGTAGTTAAACATAGTTTATATTTTAGTATTTAACATGTATAGTGTGACACATTGATGCCACTTCTCAGTACACATTCCTTCGTACACAGGCTACGAAAATCTGGGATTTTAGTATCTGGGGTTTACCCAAAATACATTCGCTACGAAGTGAATCTATAGCGAACGTCAAAAATGTATGAAACTGACATTGACGTTCGATATCTCACATGTGACAATCACATGATTTTATCGAATGTTAATGTCAGTTCATGCATTTTTGTCGATTCCATCAGATATCGCCGATCGAAAAGCTCCTTGGATAGCTCCGCTGAGCAACTTACATAATAGTTTCAAAAGCCTTGTACGCACCAGGATAGTATTTTAGTTGAGTAGCAAGTAATAAACGTACACGAACAGCAACATTTCAGAGTAGATTAGTAAATCCTTTGCTCGTATATTTGCTTGAAGTATCGAATGTGTTAATTTTGTAGGAAATTATATTTTCCGTGTTGTTTGTTTGTAGGTGCAACTCAGCTACAAAAAGGGCGGCGGGGGCGGCGGGGGCGGCAACAAGCGCCGCGGGTGTCCCTAGACGGATTCCAATGACATTTTCTATATGCACCGCTTATATTGTAAATTGTATTTTTGATGTTTTATAATCTATTATTGTTTGAAGTAAATTATACAATTTGTTAAATTATTTCTATTCTTTAGTACTCAATATTTGTTTTTAGGGTGCTTTTTGTTGTCTATATTTGGGTTTTTTTTCACATGAAAGAGAGAGATGGAACGATATAAAAGAGTAAATGAAGGTTATTTATTACATAAATCTCAATCTTAATAAAACTGTACATGATTATACATAATATAATTTACTCTACACTGATAGAGAAATATTTAAATATAACATTTAAATGGACACGTTTTCACTTAGAGAGAGGAATGAAAGCAATGTCTATATGATACTAGTAACGAAACATAACTTGTTCAAATTAACTGAGTTTCCACTGTCCTAACACATGTATAGCAACATCAACAATTCCATCAGTGTTTAAGCCCGAACGCTTTATGTCTACGCTTCATCAGATCGACTTCTCAATAAAAACGGACATAAGCCGAAGTATAATCTCCGTTTTTATCGCGAACTCGATATAGTGAAGCCGAAGCATTAAAATCACTTATTTCACTCAGCATTTCTCATTTTGAGCAACTCACTCAAAATGCAACACTCCGATAAAAGAGTATTAACGCTGTCATCTGAACAAATACGTGTAAATCATTTGTTCTATTTCAACGCTTTAGCGCGTGTTAAAAAGCGCTAATGCGAATGTTGGCTTATGCTCCGGCTCCATTAAACCGAGTTCGTGGTAAAAACAGACATTTTGTTTCGACTAAGTCCGTTTTTTATCGCGAACTCGGTCTAATGAAGCCAAGGCATTATACATGTATTAGAACATCTGAAAGTAGTGTTTCACACGAGGGTAGAGCAGTAGGACAGTACTGTAGTACTGTGTACTGGTGTCACTGTACTCGTGTGAGCTACGCCTCCTTGCTGGGCGTGGAGATGCCGAGCGCCTCCTCGTAGCCGCGCTTGCTCTCCTGTTTCTCTGAAATATTCATATATTTTAGACTAGCTGTTGTTCGCGACTTCGTCTGCGAGGAATTAAAAAATATAGCCAATGCTACACGGATCATGTTGGGTTCTAACGGTGAATGAATTTTTGAAATCGGTCCAGTAGTTTTCGAGTTATGTCAATACATACAAAAATTCAAATCTTTCCATTTTATAATATTAGTATAGATATAAGATTTTATCGCCTAACATGACTTACTATTTATTGGTGCTATTCTTTTGTGGTTTTTTTAACTTTTCGATGTTCTTTGATATCAGTCTTAAATATTTAAACTTGAAAATGTATTAATTTGTCTACTTTCTATATTTACCTTTTTTCGAAGATTTAGTTTTCTTAGATTTTCTATCTTTGTCAGTATCTTTCTTAGTTTTCTTGTGTTTCTCAGTCTTCTTATGTTGGTCTAAACTTGGTTGGACGCTATTGTTGACTGCGGCGGTGGCGCCCTCTTTGCTCTGCTCCAAGTCCTCTATAAACGTAGTTTCTGGAACATTCTTCTCAATTTCAGGTAACATTAAATCTAATTCTTTGTTACGCTTCGTTTTCTTTTCCTTCTTTTTATTCGAGATTTTATCAGATGAGTTTTTGGCGCGCGTTTTATTTTTCTTCGAAGTCTTCTTGTTGTCGAGCAGACCGCCGTCCGGTGATGGATACTGCTGTATTCTTGTAACTAGTAATTCTTCTTCACGTAGCGGTCTGCAACAATAACATTATTACCCTACGGCTTGATAAAACTGAGTTAGCAATAAAAACGAACTTACACCGAAGAAAAATCTTCGTTTTTATGCAAAACTCGGTATAACGAAGCCAACGGATCACAAATAAATTAATTAATAATACCAATAATGTCAGTTAAATCAAAGATTTTCAGTCGTATATGTTCTTTTGTGTACTTGAGATTTGTGTTTGTCTTGTCTGTAGATTGCCGTGGTACTAGTGACTGTGTGTGGGGTTGTGGGGGTGTGTGGTGTTGTGGGGGTATGGGG
>QDHC01003352.1:130235-142119 GCA_013186455.1 Papilio dardanus tibullus | reverse complement strand
TGCAGAGGAATGGTATTATTGGTAAATATGTCATATATAATTTTGAGCACGAATTCTATGTTCATAATGTTTCCGGAACTGACACTTCGAGAAGTTTTGTAACACTTACTGGACTTCAGGGTTTCACCAATTATTCTTGGACCATTCAAGCTTGTAACATTCCTATAGGCTTATGCTCTAAAGTTGGTCCAAACGACGGTATTTTTGTGAGAACAAGAATAGGTGCACCTAGCAGACTTAAGGCCCCCACTATAAGAAATAACCCAGATCTTCTAAAATGGGAAAAACCAGATATACCGGGTGGTACTGTTGATTTTTATCAAATAAAAAGGATAAAAGATGATATGAAACCAGAAATAATTAATTCTACAGAATTGACATATTCTTTGACACACTGTGAAGGAGGAATAATGAGTGAAAGTTATCAAGTCAGAGCAGTCAACTACGATGAAGATCCTGAGCATGGGGCACTTGCCGATAAGGAAAATGTAAACATTACTCGATCAAATATTAGGAATGTTTTTTATGGGGAATGGAGTGAACCAAGTACAGTTGCTTGCAGAAGTAGAGACGGATTAGCAGTGACATTTATATTAATGATTATTTTTGCAATTATTGGTATTATATATGGATCAATAAAATTGTACAAAAGGTACAGAAAAATGGAGGATATCAAGCCTGTTCTGCCCAATGGGTTAGGAATACCAGAGAAAGATATATCTAAGTATACTTTTGGAAGTTGGAATCCATCTAATAAAGAAGATAAACCATCATCTGATGAAGTATTACTGCTCCCTGATAAAACTACAGTGTCATCTACAGATACCAAACAGAAAACCAATGATAACTGTGCCGCTAGTGACCATACTGATAGCACCGCATTATCTGATTCGTCTCGAGAGCCGGTTGATAGGCAGGTTTCCACTTCAGATGATAGTTCTAATTCATCACTTCAATTAGAAGCGGAACCAATAAAAGACGACGAAACTAATCAAAATCAAGGAGAGGGTTCTGCAAGTGAGGACATAGAGAGCTTTACAGAAAACCCGTCATATTATGTTGATAAAAGTTTTAAGAAAAATCCAACAAGTGGCTATGTGCAACCTGTCGTGCAACCAACAACCGGTTACGTACAATCTGCACCAGCGCCTCAAAAGAGTGTTTCGCAAATCTCTACTTCACAGCCTGCCAGTTCTAGCTATGTGATGGCAGGATTGACTCAACCTGTATTTAATTCTGGAACCTCAGCACCGAGCGTGCCAAGCCAATCACCTCCTTCCTCAGGGTATGTGCGACCCGAAGACGCACAACCCAAGTCCGCGTTGACGTTCTCCAAACTGATGACGTCTCCGTCAAAATTATTAGGTCCTGAAAGCTTGCCGTCGATGCCCACCTTGCCAACTTCTGTCAAACCAAGCGCGGACAGTAGCTACATCCAGTTACAGTCGTTGGATGCCATTCCTAGTCTTAAATCGAGCGTACGTAACACTGTGCCATTGAAACCGTCCGCTTCTAACGGCTACGTGAGTCCAGAAGACGTGGTGATCAACAAGCACCTGAACAACATGCTGTACGCGGGCCAGCTCGCCGAGGAGTCCGCCGTGCTGGACCCTACGATGTCGCCCGACGCTTACTGCCGGTTCTCTTGGAGCACCGACCCCGCCAACGATAATCTTCACTCCTTACTCGCCGACTCGCGGACGATAAACACTAATAAGAATTGAGTCAATAAACGCCTAGAATAGTGACACAGTACTGATAGACTCCTAGTGACTGACTTGTAAATATTGAACTTAAGTAGTTTAACTTTATTGAGTGCTATAAAAATATTGGACATCATAATTTAACACAAGAAATCAGATGTGTCGTTCTAGTGATAATTCTTGTGCCTTATTAATTTATTTTAGGTCATTTTAAAGAAGCCGTGGGTAAGATTTCAATTTTTAAATAATTCACCTCATAACATGTGTTTTTTTGTCTTTAACTAATAATTTTGCGTTTTGGCTGTACTCCAATTAATTGTAATATGAACCATTATGAGAATAAGCGTTATAATTGTTAGATTAATCATGTAATAAGAATGTAACAACCTACCTGTTTGTTACAGAATTTCCACGATCACAAAATAGTCAATAATGGAGGGTATCTACAAAATTAATTTGATACCGAACGATCTAAGCATGGAAGAGAGTATTCTGCAAATAGCCGAAACTCTTGATAATCTCAATGGCATAGTCGAAGACGTGTTCGCGCGCGTTTCTCTCAGGATTAATCAGAACATGGATAAAACACAGAAATTGAAACAAAGGATTGAAATATCTAAAACTAAAGTTGCAAAACTCACTGGAATGCAGAAAGCGATCAAAGTGTTCTCTAGTGCTAAGTACCCAACCTCTATAGTTCACAACCATTATAAATCCGTATTCGATCTAGATTGCTACAAACATGAACCTCAAAAGATTACTCTGAGTGGAGCTACTCAGAGGCAGTCCAATGATAAAAAGATACAGGTATTATTTCTGAAACATTCAATTTAAAACTATAACTCAAGAGCTTAAGCTCCGGAATCATTAACTTTTCTTATTCATGCGTACTTTTTATTGCAGGAAAAGTTGCATTTCTATCACGTAAAAGTAGCTGATTGTAAGGACATGAATATGAAGCCTGATAATGATTTGAATTCAGTGATAAGTAACGTTTCTACAGTAGGGGATCTCCTAATCTTCAACACGGATGAAAGTCCATATGTACGTAGCAGCAGCAAGGTGCCCGCTTATGTGCCGATGACAATAACTAATGATGATAACAAAGTGTCGCTGGAAGAGGCACCGCCCTCTATCGTCAACAGAAATGTACTCAAACGGGAAGCCGATGAGTATATGTATGCGCCGGGAATGGGAATGGTAAGTGATAATATAAAAATGTTTTATTTAGCTT
Source organism: Papilio dardanus tibullus (assembly GCA_013186455.1). Taxonomy (NCBI): domain Eukaryota; kingdom Metazoa; phylum Arthropoda; class Insecta; order Lepidoptera; family Papilionidae; genus Papilio; species Papilio dardanus. Next base: position 139,182 of record QDHC01003352.1, on the reverse strand, counting down.
TATCTATTTGTCGATGGTCAATATTCATGACAATTTGATATGCGGTACTATACAACTTGTTTTATACGGGAATACATTTAAAGCTTAATACAGAACGAGTTATTGCTTAAAAGGTACAGTTTTTCCTTATATGTATCGATACAAGTAGGTAATTGATTAATTAGATTTTTAATTCTCCGAATTTGAAGAGTTTAATGAAGGTTAATGGACCTTTTTTGATGATCATAAATTGCGGTCGGTCGTGGGTGTGAATATGACATTTGGGAAAAAGATTTCTGCTTATAAATACTAAAATATAGCATTTATTTTATGAAAAAATAATGTGTAGTGTTATAAATATAAATGTTTGGTGGTAGTTTTTGTTTGACCGTGTACAAAACATTCAACCGACATTTCGGTCGCCACAGACAAACCATTTTGTGGAAAATCGAAACTAGCGCCAATGGGTGGTAGTATGGTTTTATTGATATTAGTAAGCCTAGAAACCTAGATTGTGATATTTCTGCAGGTGCCGGACTTGGACATGCCCCTCGACCTCCCCCACTTGCCGGGCGTGGCTGGGGATGTGCAGTTCTCCATCACCAACGATGGTTCGATAGCACCGTCAGCAGTCACGTCGCCAGACATGAACATCGTAGTTCCCGATCTGACGGATCTGGATCTGGAGCAGCTGCCGGACGTTGGGGAACCGACGCCGGTACCGGCTCCAGTTGTGATCCCTGACATACCGGACGCTCCCCTGCCAGTTGCAAGTGCGGTAGTTCCATCAGTTCCTGTATCAGTGCCGCCTGCGCTGGCCAGCCCGCCTCCGCCGCCGCCGCCGCCGCCGCCGCCGCCTCCACCGCCGCCAATGGAGGCCCCGACCCTACACAATATAAGGTAATAATTTTCATACATTTAAAAATAGTATTATATGTACTCAAGTAGCCAAGTTTTGGTTCCACTTGCGTTACACAAAATTTATGTAAGATATATGAATGATTAATATCTCTAAACGTCGAGGTCCTGAACTAAATTAAGCATAGCATTGAAGTTATCTCGGACGGAATCTAAAAATAGTGTTATGTTATGTTTTCCGCAAAATTTGAAGGCAAATACCCACATTGACAAAATTATTAATTTTCTAAACTATGAGAGAACTAAAGATAAATATTTGGATGAGTCGATTTCTCGCGAATTATGCAGATTTCGTTTCGCCACGGAAGTCAAAGATGGAGTGATTGAAGGTGCTCGTACAGCTTGACTATGCCTCGCTCGCTCGTTAGCTTGAGTACTTGATCCGCGTACATTCGCTCTCAATGTATAATTTGAATAGTTCAGTAAGATTAATGAATATTCTAAATTAATAACTCGACTTTGAAGTCGAGACAATTGATAAGTTAACTTCAAATCAATTATAACTTTGAAGTCTATTATTACAAGTAGGACAAATTGGTCAGACTCTGAACTTCACCTTTATTAATCCTAGATAGTTACGAAACTAATAAAAGGCATAACTTTATTTTATCAAGTAACGTCTTCATCTATTTATTTTGATCAATAAATCGATAGACGAGATCGTTGTTCAAACTTTATTAGCAATATTAGATTAGGAATTTATTAAACAGTTCTAATTTATTAATAGAAATTTTATAATAGACGGTTGACTTACCATAAAAATATTCAAGTTTTTAATCACATACAATATAGTATGGATCAACGTTTCTCGACGAAATTTAGCTTTCGATGTAGAACAGAATCTTTTAAGCGATACATAGAATGTTTTTTTTAGCAATATCTCGAATGGCACGTAATATTAAAATGTAATCTTAGCTTTTTCTAAAGGTAAACTTTGACCATGGGGTCGTATTACCGAATCTAAGCAACTAAGTAAAGAAACCTCTGTCCCCGGTACCTTAAACGCCACATGTTAGTTGTTTTTTTCTAACGTCAGTTTCACACATTAGCGCTCATGTTTTCTACCTGTTTTTTTTCCTTCCAAACGCCATATGTTATAAGATTAAAACTGTTATCGGCCGAGGGTCTTTGACGTGGGGTTGAAAAAAAAACATCCATTACGTAGATCGTTTAAGCTTTTTTATACATTTAGTAATTAACTTTATTTTATAAATAAGGGATAGGTCAGATATAAAATAAAGTGTTGTTGACATTTGGATAGTATATTACAAGATTTATTTTCATAGATTGTAAAAAAAGTAAAAGTAATCAAATGTATTTTTTTCACTTTATATTCGCTAAATATTTTCAGCTTTTTTATAATAAAATAATTCTGAGATACGTTATTCTAATCATGAAATTGGTCTCACAATATGTTTCAACTTTCTTTTTTTTTAGTATTTAAGCCTTTTGATATCTGAAAAAATGCATTCACTGAAAACTAAATATTCCTGGACTTCTGGACTTTTTTCTCTTAGACCCACAAATATTGGTTTCCGTGATCCCCAGTCTGGTTCATTTCTTCAATTTGTGAGCCCATATTCTTAATTTCCCGCAATCGTAGACCGCCAAGTCTTTGCTGGTCCTAGGAAGTCCACGTCATACTTCAAGAGTAACTGTTGGAACAATCGTTCAACAGTATGCTCATACTCTTCAATCAGCACTGAAAGACTTGTTGATGTATTGGATTTGTTTATTTTGTGGACTTGTTTCTTTTGACACTTAAACGGCTTCAAAGACTTTATTTATCTTTAAATCATTATTCGATAATGAATGTAGTGTCGAATTATGTCATACTGCTGGGTAGTGCTAGCTGACGCCCACGACTCCGTTCGTGCGATATGAAAAAGAAGTAATTATATTAGTTGACCCACTTGTGCGTTCTATATTATAGTTTAAAGAACTCGAGTTATTTTAGTTTTGCTTATCTGTTAGGACAGGAACATGGACGTCCCGACGCAACACTCTGATAACATTCCTATAATCAACATTATCATTTCGAAATAGTAACAACGACAATTTGACTGTTAAATGTATTTAACGTGGCATTGCGTTGGTACCATGCTAGTTATCCTTGTCTGCGAGCTTGTGGTCAAACGCTTGTTTACGTATTACATATTCACAAAAACAGATTTCTTGGACGATAAAATTTCCATCTGTCTGAAGTAATACACACAATAGTAATACATACACATATACATACATACAATACATACTATGTAGTAGTTAACAATCTGCTGCAGCTGCTACAAGGGGCAAACCAATCGGATGACGGCGTGTGAAAGCATTTATTTAATAAACACTTGATATGCGCAGGATCTTCGGTCTTTCCCAACACGTATGTAATTCAAAATTGTGATTTTTTGTAGACCTCGCCTTAATAGTGATGCATTACATGAATTGTAAAGCAGTACCGCCCCAGTCTACAAAAGGGAGGCGTAATAGATTCGTTTTCGTAGAAAAAATGTAAATGCGTACACTTACCGAGCGGCTTTGGATCATAGTTATGGGTCATTTGACCCCCAGTCTGGCTCCCGTGGAATTACAAATAGGATAAACCCCATAACGTGGGATTAAATGCGATTCGAAACGTCTTTGTGCGGCCGTAACTATAAAGAGTCCAACGAAATTGTGTTCCCTAATGGATTGTAAATGTAGGGCCATATTTTTAATATTTATATCCTGGCTGAAGTATACAAGATTTTTACATTTTCGAGAATGCTTTTAAGAGCTTTACGTCCATCATTGTGATAAAGTAGGCCATTATTTTATTTTGTTTTCTTTTCCAATTTCGATACTTTTTTTGGGGAATTACAGTAGCCGTGTAGGATTATAATATTTTATATCAAGGACTGTTAATGTCAACAACCTACTCGCTGTCGTATACAAGTGAAATAACCTGTCCCTGTAAGGTCTAGCCGAATTTTTATCTCGATATTTAGTAGAGATTTAATCAGTCACCGGCACGCGCCTCGTTCGGCGAACTGCGTCGTTTTTGCGTTCTTATCGAATACGATACGAGCCCGATCTACACATAGTTTCGGCTAAATATTTGAACTAAAATTACATGACATTTCTACGGTTTAGCCTTGTACGAACTAGGATAGTATTTTAGTCGAGTAGCAAGTAGCAAGTATTCGAACAAAGGATTTACTAATCTATTCTACTAAAATGTTGCTGTTCGGACACGTTTAGTTACTAAATAACTACCCTAGTGCGTTGGTTTAGGCTTAAACGAGTCCGAACAGTAGTAAATCCTTTGTTGTAATACTTTGTTGTAAATCTATCCTGGTGCGAACAAGACTTTTAGTCAAGTAAGTCGAATACTTGTCGAGTGCAACTAAATCTTAGCAGTTTCGGATACTTATTTAGGTACGTTCTCATACATTTTAGGATTTAGAATGTTTTGTCGGCTTCTGCAGATCTAAGAAACGGATGAATCTTGTAAACGATCTCGACTGTAGGGAACCTACATTCTGCGTATTCGCACAAAACCTTACATTAATAGTCTCAGTTGGAAAAACACGTTCCATAATATCCTCCACAAATAATAACCTTATCTGTTTATTTATTTAAATTATAATTCCAAATTAAGATAAGTTCTTTTTCATATCTGTGTTTGTAAACGAATAAAATTATTCAAATATAGGAAAAGTAATCGCAAGTGACATACAAGATAATATTAAAATAAAAGGAAAACTCATCAAGAATTAACTAAACAGCGTTGTTATTGTTGTCATTTCCGGGACAACCCATTCAGGCTTTTATTATGTTTAATGCTCGCTTAGGTATCCCCACTATTTGTTGCAATACAAGAAATCGGGCGTTTCTGAATGCGTCACTCAACTTACGTTACCGAGAGTTTTTGCTGACGTAGGAATCAAATTATATGTAAGACTTATTTTCCTGCTCGCTACGTAACATATTTATATTTAGGTAGCTTTATTCGGAAACTTTGCTAATTTAATAGTCACATGGTATATGTTTGGTTTACCTGGCCAAGATTATCGTGATCGTAAAGGAAATCGAATCGATATATTTGAAGTTACATAAATTGTATGTAAAAGAATGCCTTCATTAAAAATTAAGTCATTAAAGTATAGGGAGTTTAGTGAAAGATGGAACATACAAAAAATGTAAAAGTAAAACAGCAACAAAAACAGTAATCATAGCTATGTACAAATAACAAAAGCCATGAAATGACGTGTTCACGAATACCTTGACCTTTCTCTACCTCAATGACGCAAAAAACAGCTCATGTTAATACAAAACGAATCAAAAGCAAATTAACTAGCTCCCGATACGAATGGATATAAACGGGCGAGTATTGGAGAATAGGGGGTGTTTACAAAGCGCTCACTTCTCGGTACTGCGGCTAAGTGGAAGCAGCCACTTGGAAAACAAAGAGCCCGTGTACATTCCGCCGCGCTGTTTTGTACAAATAAAGTGGATGTAGCTACGGTCATGTCATCGCGTAGAACAGCGGCAAATGCATTAATTTCTGTTCTTTTTCTAATAATGTCACTCTCATTAAATTCATTTATTTCTACCGAGAAAGGTGGAAAGCTCGTTTTTTCGTTAGACTTAACAGGACTAATAGGTGAGAACGGGCGAGCCTTTCGTACAACACTTTGAGATGTGACCGAAATCAAGTATTTGTTGTTATTTCAAAAATATTTATCGAAAGCCGAGCGACCACCGCAAAAGAGTAATGAGCGGAAGATTGTGAGCTGAGCGGACAAAAAATGTGCTTGCGTCCCCAACAACAAAGACCTGAGCTAAGCGAGCCCTACGGCATAAAGCAGCATTTGGCACATCTGGGCTCTCTTAAACATTGCGTTTGCGGCTCTTTTTGACACATCTTATTTCTCTTTGTTGTTGGGGATACATGTATGCAGTTACGTATGGAAGTGGAAATTGAGGGCGCCCAGCTCCCGTCGAGCTCTTTACTCTTTTGCGGTGGGCGCCCGGCTATACAATCTTTAAAACATATAACTTTTCTTATTCTTTTGTAATTACGCGCTTAAACAGCGGACATTTTTGTCTAATACAATAATTAGCGTTCACTGTTGACTTATCGTCTTATCACGATTTGAAGAAATAGAAATCCCCGCGAATTATTTGCGTTGCGGTTAACAATTGCCGAAGTTTCATACGAGCTGCTACGTATCTGTAAACATACTTTATTAGGAAAAAATAATATTCCACGACTTTAGACTACGTGATACTCTGTGACCTTGCCACCAAAATAACAACGTCGTTTGTGACAAGGAATAAGTTAGTATAGGTCTACAAGGATATTATGGCATTAGGAAAATATGTGAACTAACAAGGTCACCTTGATAGCGTAACATTTTAACCAAACAGGGAAAGGCAGCTGAGGGATTTTGAAAGAATTTAGCAAAATTTTTAAGTATTGTTATCGCTAAAGCTTTGTAGGCGCCCCCCCTGTCAATGTCAAAAAAGTGCCAAAATACCCTTGTAGGACTATAATTGTACATTAGCTACAAAAGTTTAGGTTTTTTTTAAATTATTTGCAAACAATGTAACTTAACTTTAAATTAATCATAGTTTGCCATTCACTGGTTAATTAGCGTTAGCCAAGTAAAAAACAATATGTTCGTTTTTCAATGTTTCCATTCTTATCAATACAAAATATCTAATACTAGCGACCCGCCCCGGCTTCGCATGGGTGCAAATCGGTATAAAGCTGATAATAAATACTGCAGTGTTTGCAATGTAAGCGCTAAATATGTGTTATTTTCGACATCATATTAAAAACCTTTAAATTATCTGTGTTATTGTACTATATTGTGAATTTTACACATGAAAACCTATCTTATGAATTACTCTACCTAATAAAAAAACGCATCAAAATCAGTTACGTAGTTTTAAAGATTTAAGCATATATAGGGACAAACATAAAAAAGCGTTATTGATTTATACTATGTAAGGATAAGGATGAGGAGGATGACCAGGTTTTGTTTATTCTATGCAAGTAAACTTTCTCTATCTTTTATTATTTATTATCTTTAGGCTCATACGTAATTATTTAAAAAGAATAGTAATGACGTCATAGATTATTGGAATTGCTGACAATTATTTTGCTTAGATTCCGCGTGTTGTTCCGCGAATCAAAACATTTTTACAAATATCAGAAGAATTTTATCTTTTTACTGCATTCGATATGAGCCAATGATGAGCATAGATAACGCTATCGAATCGATGATACCGTTCTCTGTCCACTTTGATTGTTTTGTCAATAAATGTCAAACTGACAGCGCGTGTGTTGTGATGACTTTGACAGACAATCGATACTATTGGTCATTCGCTTATAATGTTTTAAATGTGTCTGTATTACTGATTTCTATATGAAAAGATGGATTGGACTTTTCCAACTTTTTTCCACAGCTTTTGCTTTATTTCGATTCAAACAAGCCTGTTAAGCCTTGTTCGCACCAGGATAGTATTTTATTCGAGTATTAAGTAGCAAGTATCCGAACAAAGGATTTACTAATCTACTCTACTGTAATGTTGTTGTAATGTTAGGTTTAGTTACTAAATTACTACTTGACTGAAATACTATCCCGGTGCTTACAAGGCTTTACTGATAGTTAAATTTTACCTCCAAAACCATAATTAAATAGGTACAAAACGGTTTATAGCCTGTCCATGTTTAGACTAAAATAAAAATTGAATTAGTTTGCATGCTTATGTTAAAATATTCCATTAATTTATCGATTAATAAATATAGTTATTAATAACAAAACAAAGAATTAGATACCAAGAATATATCAATGAACGGACAGCTGAGTCATATCGCATTATATCTGTTTGAGGAAAATGTTCTGACTGATATAATTATATATTTTTTACTATTTTCCAATTCAGTTGAGTTATTAATTTTATCCTAGGATTGTGCTAATAATACTATTCAAGTTTTTTTATTGATGGAGATACAGTCGAACCTGAAATAAGCATGAACTGTACTGATAAACCTTTATAAGCGAGAGTAACTCTATGGTCCCGAGGGACGATTCCTATAATCGAGAAATTTGGATTAGAGGCAAACCTCTAAGCGAGACAAATATTGCGGTCCCTTGATTTAATTTAGCTTCGTCATTATGCGTGTATGAAATGCTTTGATTCAAAAACAAATATTGTTGTTTTAAAAAGCTAAAGAGAGGGTAAACAAACTAGGTAAATAAATAAAAAAAATAAACCATATGTCTCGAATTTAAGTTTATACCTGAGTAAATTATAGAAAGCAAGAATTAATTCTTTTGACGTTTAGAAATATGTATGTTAATATTAATATTAGTTTAAATCGTTCGCGAGCTTTTATTAAAGTATTACTATGTACTTAATTACTAGCTTGTGCACTAAATTAAAAAACAGTTACTTACTTAATTATAATGTATATTATAATTAAGTAAGTAACTGTAAAAGTAACGCCAGTTACTTAATTATAATGTATATTATTCTTCAACACGTTTATTGAGCTGAAATTATCTTAAGACAGTACAATTCTGTAGAATGTAATTTTATTAAGATTAAATATCAGTTTTCAAATATAACTCTCTTATAAGAAAACACACGAAAGCCTGGGTTTGCATGTAGAACAAATATACAAATAAAAAACTACAACAAAAATATATATACGCATCGGATAAAACTAACGGATAAAAAGTTTAACTATGAGATGTCGCAAGGTTATTTGTTCAAATATATGAGCGTGCTGGAGGGCTACCTAAAGCACATTCGCTACGAAGCGAAGCTATAGCGATCGTCAAAAATGTATGAAACTGACATTGACGTTCGATATCTCACACGTGACAATCACATGACTTTATCGAATGTAAATGCCAGTTTCATACAATTTTGTCAATTCCATTAGCGATATCGCCGATCGAAAAGTACTTTAAACTTTGGGTAATTCCGCTGTTTGCGTTTCGCAAGGTCGGCCATTCCAGGACACGGTGTGACATTGGCTCTCGTGCCATCAGCCGGC
>QDHC01003352.1:91787-103044 GCA_013186455.1 Papilio dardanus tibullus | reverse complement strand
TTTTCTTATAAGCTCTTTGAAATTTATTAAAATATTTTGTTCCAGGTTAATATTTGGATTCCAACGAATAGAGGGTGTTTCTTTTTACTCAAGTTAATTGAAAATAATGAAGAGAAAGTATCCAATAAGTTGATAAAGAAGATCAAAGTTCATATAAATCTTATAAAACAACAAACATCTGAAGGTGCAAAGTTATTGTTACAAAAGATTCAGAAAAAATAAAATATCTTTTGTACTCAAAATTTTTATTTATTTATACAACCATAATTATTTTGATTTAAATAATTACACATACATTCAAACCTGGATAATCCAGGTTCGACTTTATTCATTAAATCCATATTTTATCTATAGGATTTAATTCCGCATTTTTAATAATATCCAATGATTTTTCCAATAATTCATCTTCAATTGTTTGTATTGATCTGAAAATAAAAATTGATATCAAACTTATTGCTTATTTTGTAAGACATTTAATATATGTACAATCATGAAAATGCATAGTGTTCCACTTATGGCTTCATTAGACCGATTATGCGATAAAAACGGAGATTTTACTTCGCCGTAAGGTCGTTTTTAGCGTGACATCGGTCTAATGAAGCCCTAAGGTTACAGAAAAATTACCTTGTTTCTTAAGAGTATTAAAACTTTAACGGCCGAATTTTTAAATGCTACTCAAATATTTAAGAGCGGCTTACAAGTAAAGTCCACGCTTAAACTACAAAGTCTATGGTGCTTAAATTTGAGTGATTTGAATTGGATAAAAGTAAATAATGACTAATAATTTACTACTCTAGTTGGACCCAAATTTTAATTATTTCTGTGTCATAGTCTCTGTGTATAAAATGTTCAAACATCAAGCTTTTAAAGTGAAACACTACCAGATACCCTGATTGTACTTATTTGATCTTATGGCATTCAGTACTGAGTTCACAGTCACACAAGAAAGTAGCATTGAAAGTGTTAAAAACACTGCATATGCTAAGCTAAAAATGTTTTTTTCATTAAAAATTTAGTATCAATAGTAACAAAGTGTACTAAGACTCAGTGTCAAGGGCCGGAATCAATAGATTCAAAGTAGACCAACATGCAGTAATTTACTGGGCTTAAGGTCCAATTGTGGCTATAATGCCTAAGATGATGATGATGAGTAACAAAGTTACCTTCTGGCATCTAAAACCTCCCAATTGTCTTCTTTTAATTTTTCATACATTTCTGATACTCTCTTCTGAAAGTCTAACACCTCGTATCTGCAGGCAAGTGAAAAATTAGTCATTTTAAACAAGGAATCACAATGTATGTGGATGGATATTCAAAGGTATCTCTGATAATCTCTAAAAAAAAGGTTAAAGGTTCCAAAAAGGATCCAAAAGGTTTTAAAAAATTATTTAAATAAAACAAACCTTTCACTTCCAAATCCACTTCTCTGCAGAATATTATCAAGTGGCATTGTAAGAAAGAATACTTTGTCAGGTTTTGGTAAACCCGAGTCTGATGATTTACACCAATTTATATCATAACCTAAAAATTAACATCTTTTAACATTTCTTATACAATAATGTGGCGAATGAGCATGCGGCCACCTGGATTCGCTAAAATAGCAAAGTGACCACTGCCCATAGACATCTGCAATTGCAGATGCGTTGCCTACCCTTAATGTTCGGAGGAGGAGACGCACAGCAAGAGGATAATTCCTCTTTCTATACATCCCCTCCCCGCCATATCCACTTCCATATACCATGTAATACTTAAATATTTAAAGAAGGCATCAAAAATTACCTTTAGCCGCCGTAAATGCTACACCTGAGTAGCAATATCTGTCCACGATTATACTTATGCCTTCTTCCAATTTTTTTAATAAACTCCGAACTTTCTCCCAACGGTTTGCAGAAAATAATAGATGAATGGTTTCATCAGATAAGTCATTCTGGATGATATAAGGGAATGTAAGTAATTTTGAAGCAATTCTCAATAATAAAAGGAGTATTATTTTTATACCTTGGATTTCAGGTAGCTGTTGATTACTTTGCCAATTTCAGTACTCCTGTCAGGGAAGTTTACGTATTCCGCTTTAATTTTTAGTTTGTTTAAATTCTCAACTATATTAGGAAGAAATATCAACGTATTACAATAAAATATTTCTACGCAACATGTAATCTACAATCGGTACGTACCTAGGTTTTTACTTTGTGTTGATTTGCCAGTTCTATCTACACCTTCAATAACAATTAAAGCTCCTCGTTTAAGCAACATTGTAACTAATACTAACTTAATTTTCTAAATATCGATCTCTACAAATACAAAAGAAATATTTAAATGTAAAATGATAGCTAATTAGGAAAGTTTACAGTTTAATGTTTTTGGCGGTAAAGTAAAAAAATGATCTGACGCTGGCACTGACATTTGAAACTTCGTATGGCAATGACATCTTTTTTTTTAATTTATTGACGCATTATGGCAATGACTTTAACGGTAGTAGTGCTTGTCATGTAAATTAACTTTTTCATAAAGCTCGTTTATGTTATTTTGGTTTGACTAAATGCTCTAGTTCCATCAACACTAGCCAGAAGGTTAACTCGATTAGTTTACTTGTAATATTAGGCAAAGACTTGTAACATAATAACAAATTAATGTCGTATTAATGTACATTTTGACTTTCATTTTTAAATGGCAACATTTTTCACAAAATAATTTGACAATTTTGCACTTTTGATTTTGACACATTTACTGAGTGACGCGCGAACGGTTTGTACAGTGGCTGTGTATTTTCTTTGTTTTTATTATTGCGATAATTTATTTTTACACCATGAAAAAAGGGTACAAAGTGACAGACGTTAAAAGAGAGAAAAAGATAGGAGTTGCTGCAGAGAACTTAAATGAGTTAATTGAGAAATCACGTCAAAAACTAAGTGTAAGTTTAATTATTAACTTAAATGATTTATAAATATTAAATAATGTACTTTATCTGTCTTTAAGCGTAAAGCAATTATCTCGGAATAAATCTGTGAATACGCCTGGTTAAATAGGCCAAGGACAGTTGCCTTGACCCATTTCAATGGAACCTTGACCTAATTTAATTTGACGGTTGGCAGTTCAATGTCGGCTGCGCGGAGTGTAGCCTTTTTGTGGCGGAGGACGGGACGCAGGTGGACGATGACGATTATCTTGCCACCCTCCCTCCACAGACATTATTCATTTTGTTGACCAAGAAACAAAAAATGGTAACTGGTATGTTGTCACATATAAAAGTAAATTCGCATAGAAAATATTATTTTATTCTCTAAGTATTTATTAAAATATGTACTTCTTAACTATACTAATATTATAAATTGAGAAACTTTATATTTTTTGAATTTTTGTATGTATTGAAATATCTAAAGAACTACTGCGCCAATTTTAAAAATTCTTTCACCATAATAAAGCTACATTATCCCCGAGTAAAATACGCTATATTATTTAATTACACCCGGACGAAGTCGCGCACAACAGCTAGTACAGTATATTCTAAAAAAAATACTTTTCAGAAAATGAAAAAAAAAGTTTCAATGGTTGTTGAATATATTCTATATAACTACTTATTGGTGATCGATTATGAGTAGATAATAGAAACAAGCACATTTATCTTATTTCAGACTTTGACTTCTACTACAATTTAATAAGGTCATCAAAAAAGGATTACATAGATACCGGTGTTGCCGCAAAAGAATTCCTCAACACCAATATCAGGGACAAGTTTAAAGTTTTCCAGAAATATATTGCAGCAGCTGATGATGATAAGACCTTGCTTAGTGATAGAAATGAGGATCCAAGCTGGTTTGAAGGTAAATTTATATTTCATGTATTTACGGTACCTGATTCAAATAAATATGCTTCATAAACAAAACATATTTAAAAAAAGTTTTGAAAAACAAAAATGTACACTGCCGCACTGGTTCAGTAAAAATTTAATTGCGATTGTTATATTCTACGTGCTTCACTAGCTACAAACATAAGAATGTTTAAAAAAAAATTACATCAAAGGTTGACTAAAAACAATACTTGATATTAATAATTTTAAGAGCTCTCGGTTTCTATTGAAACCGGTATCGTGAAATCTGCAGTGTACTTCAACTTGTTTACAAAGAGATTTAAGCCTATTGTTGTGGGTTGCGGTTAAAAGCTCGGAAAAGGCCTTGTTCTTGAGCATAGTGTAAAAAAGCACTCACCATTTTTTCATTGTCGTTTAGGCTATCTTTCTATTTAACTTCTTTAGTATAGTTACTACATGTTTAATATAAAATTACGATTTTGTTTGACTTTCCTCGGGAAGTAGCATGGTGTTATAAATAATAATTACAAATACACACATTTTATTTTTTTTATTAACAGGATTAGAGATATCTGAGAAGAGTAAAGAGCAATCAATGTGCAAACGAGCTAAGGAGAGAATGAGAGGCTATTATTACAAAACTAAAAGTGCATTAAAATTATCAGATTTCTATATACACTCTAAAAATGGACGCGGTAAGCAACTTATTGATCAGTTCCTTACAGAATTACAAAAGAAACTTGAATCAAATAGTTACAATGGGAGTTATTTCGATAGAAAAGTTCATAGTAACTTTCGTTTATGCTCCGATAGTGGTTTATTTGAATGCGGAGGTTTATGGAATATTGATAAATGCAGTTACAGCGGGGAACATGTTATCAATCCGTACCGTAGCCGTGAAGAGAGAATTATTTTCCAAACATGGAATCTTGATCATAAAATTGAACTGTCCCGTTCGATTATACCCAGCATTTTTAAAGCTTTCGAAGCGTTACACCTAGGTAACTGTTTTTGTATTAACTGTGAAGAAAATCACAGCGATGGCAACATTGATACAGATAGATATTATCTGCAAATATTTACGCGGGAAAATTTGAAATTGGTACACATTGTGTGCCATTACAAGGGAAGACATGATGCTAATTCGGATGTCTATACAGTTTGCAAAACATGCTCGAAGGAAAGATTCTAATTTAATAATATTATTCGACTGTCGTTATGTTTATATTTATATATTGTATATATAGATAGATATATTTTCGATTCTACTATTACTATTTTGAAACCTGTGATATTAATTACCTTTAAGTTAAATCTTGTATTTTATTTATTCGTTTTCAAATTTATTGATGAATGAAATATATATTAGTATTATATCAATATTAAGAGCTTAGTATTAAATAGTAACCAAAATTTAAAACACAGAAGCATTTAAGAATATTAAAACATACACATGTAGCATATTACAGATTATGAAATATTTTGTTTATTCCATAAAGATAATGGAATTTTAAGTCGGTATCAAATAGGTAATGTTTAAAAATAAACTATAATGGTGAAAAAATAGATATTTACCAATTTTCATAATTAGAACTTGGTAAAATTCTGTTCCTAGTTTTATATTCCCTCATTACAATTCCTAATATTCCCCTTAGATCTATTAGTAAGATAATATAGTCACATTTATTTGTTAACCAAGGCGTCGCCACTTTCGCTTCAGTGTTGCCAAGTAAACTATATATTCACAGATATTTTTTTTTACTTTAGTTAAAAAAATTGATTGGATTTAAAATATTATTAATATTTTATTTGAACTCTTGTATCAAAAATTGTGATCATAAATTGATTTTTATTTTACATTTTCTGCATACTTTTAAATTCAATTATGGTCACTTAAAATTAGAAATGTAGATATTAAATAGTAACGTGCATTTACTTAAAAATAAGCTAAGTTTTAAAAGAAATTTATTTTTATACTATGTTATGTGAAGAATAATGATTTTGTATTTATTTTTAATACTTGTTAAATAATTAAATTAGTTTTAAATTCCATACTTTATATAAACTACAGGGTTATAGATAGCCACATAACATTTTATATTATTATTTTCATCTTAGGCAACAAACACCTAATGAAAAATTTTATGTATTTATATTTTTTATTTAATTCTAATAACTCATATGGACACTGTTATAATATTTATGTACTAGATTTCATATGTTACATTTTTAAGCTAAATATTTTTATAACAACAACACAACTCACGCCCGTAACCCAGAGGGGTAGGCAGAGACAACGGACCTCCAGTTGGCATGATCCTGACATTTAAAATGATCATAATTTTTGTTAGGTTTTTTTTATAAATGTCTTTAAAATGGTACATATTACCTTTATTTGTACTTCATAATATTTGTGTTTTTTTTTTATTTTTGTTTATGTAAAGGACTGTACTTATTCAAAATAACTTAAAGAGGAATCATATTAGCCTCATTATTTTTCTATGAATTCTATTTTTCTAACTTTACTGTAAGTTTGATAATTGAATAAGTAATATTTACGTAGACAAATTGTATTAGCAATAATATTAGTCAATATATCAGCAATGTTATAATATAGATATGTTATTGTGATATCATATATATGTATCTATACTAAAAATATAGTAAAGAGGAAAACTTTGTATTTTTGTATGTATTGAAGTAACTCAAAAACTACTGTTCCAAATTAAAAAATGTTAGAAAGCTATATTATCCCCGAGTAACATAGGCTATATTATTTAATTTGGCGTGGACGAAGTTGCGAGCAACAGCTAGTTTATTAATATAAAGGCTGGTTAGGTTGTGGGTAGTTTAAATGTATATATTTGAAAAAACGCTATTATATAGCTTTACTAGTATAGAATGCTTAATAAAAGAGACATGGATGCTCAGATTTGATTTTTGTTGCATACTTTTAACCCAATTCATTGGAGATTTGATACTAATATTATAAAGAGAGAAACTGAAAAAAAAATTTGCATGTATTATATAACTACTGGCCCAATTTCAAAAATTCTTTCACCATTTAAAATCTACATTATTCCCGAGTAACACAGACTATATTTCACTGTTTAAACTTCCGTGAGACATTATAATTAGTAAATAAAAACGGCTACACTCACGTAATTAAGATCCGGTAACGGTACCGACTAGTTTCGAGCCTTTCGGACTTTTTCAGGGATCAGTGGGACTTGTATTATCTCGGCCCGTCTCGCACTCAGTGCTATCTTAATTGAGTGAGTGTAGCCGTTTTTATTTACTAATAGACTATATTTTTTAAATCGAATGCTTGCGAACAGCTAACATGTATATGATATCATAAAAACATAATAAAATTAAATATGGTAACGGTAGACGCTTCCGAAAGAGCTTTATAGTTGTTTGCGAGTAGAAAAATGTTTGTTAAGTAGTGTTTAGATGTTATCAATTTACAGTATTACTAACCTATTCCAACATTAAAAAGTATATTATGTAGTACATATACTAGGTATTTACTAATATAGTATATAAGTATAACATAGCAGTATGGAAAACAGCTTTTTAACCGATTTCCAAAATAAGGTTCTTACTTTGTCTGTATGTTTTTTTTTTAGTTTAATATATAGGCAATTGACATGTTTGTGTATCAAATATATTTTTTAATTTATTTTTGTTGTTGATTTATGTTTGTCGATGTTATTTGCAGGAAAGTGTACTTTTATATATGTTTTAATAGCAATCATTTATAATGTTAAATTGCAAATACTATATAGGAGAAATATATTAAAGTGCCAAAGTAAAAATGGTTTTATTTTATTGATGGTTTCTTGGTTGTTTTTTTATAATATCAAAATCTCATTGATGTCAACTAACGGTAATTTCTCAAAGTATACTGGACTCTACCTAGAGAGTCATCTGATATTTTCTTTTTTTTTGTATTATTTAGTACTTAAAAATTATCTTTACTTGACGCTTGAAGGAAAACATTGTGATGCAAGCTGCACATATTGGTGAAGAAATTCAAAGATATGTGTGAAGTCGAACCTACTATTTCGAAGATAATAGATATAATGGGAGATGTGAGGTTTAATATGAAAATAGTATTTATTATTAAAAAGTTTATTACCATACATATTAAATCGGAACACTTTTATCTCCTCTTTCTTCCAGTAGGCTTCTTGTTCGGATTCCTCTGTCCTTTACCAGCTTTAGGTTTCTTGGCTGTGAAATTCGTAGCATTGTTTCCTTTAGCCTTACGCTTTCCTTTACCAGGTTTAGAAGTTTTCTTTTCTTCTGATCTCCTATAATAAGTAATTTCTTTAAATATAACATTTTTATACAAAAACAAAAAAACACAAATTTGCATAACCTTGTGCACAAAAGGAAGAAAAAATAAGGGTATTTTACACGACTGCTTCATTACACCGAGTTCGCGAGAAAAACGGACTTACACCGAAACCAAATATATGTTTATTGCGAACTCGGTCTAATGGAGCCATAGGAAAGAAAATGCATTTAAGTATGTAGTAAAAATTACAATCTCTAAGTAAATAAGCAAAAAAATCCTATAAACTTACTGTATTTGTTCACTGTGTATCTGTTTAGAAACAGCTTTTTCTATATGAATTTTGGGTCTCTTATTTAATATTTTATCTATCAAGTTCAAATTATTCTGTTTCTCTTGCTGTGGGGTTGGTATTGGTGCTCTTCGTTTCCTCTCCTTGCCGGGTATCAATTCGTGAATACCTTTACCGCGCGCCTCTTTTTCTTTAGGTAATTTATCTTGGAATTTACCGAGAGATGCTGTAGATGCCTTCGCTACAACCGCTGCGGTTGCAAGCTGGAATAGAACACAAATGGTACTGTACTTTATTGATTTCAAAAATAATTGACAATTTGAAGACACTATTTAGTTACAATTCCTTTTTTTTGTTGAACACGGATGGAATACGATATTTAGGGCGCTAAACAGAAAGGTCTGAAAATTTGTACAACAGGATTACCTGTTTACAAACCCTTCAAAGTGCTAAAAAAATAGGGCGCCATAGAAATCTTGCCCAGGGCGTGTGTAATGCTAAAACCATTACTCAAATACTGCTTGATTTTTGTTAAGTAATTTAGGACATTGGTAATCAATTCACTAAACTACAAATATAAGTAAACAAAGCAGTTAACATACTTGTGCAGCGTTAGCTTTATCGGAAGTAACAGGCAATCCTACTCTCGGTATTTTAACTTTCCGCGCTCTGGCAATATTCTTGAGTCTTTGAAGTTCATTCTTTGCAACCTTTTCGGACTTTTCGCTTGCTTTCTTTTCATACATGTCCGTCATCGGATCAAGATTCTGTGGCACTTCAATTAGCCAATTCTTTTCTTTTTCAGCTGCGGCTTTCTTAAATCTAGGAAGATAAATAGTAACACGGAATACAAGAGATTAGATAACTCAATCAAAAATATTTTTTACACAATGTGCACTAATATTTTTTTATTTCTTTTTTTTTCAAATAACTTCAAATACAGTCAAACCTAGATAAGCGAAAGTCCAAGGGATCGCAATATTGATCTCGCTCATAGAGGTTCCTCGCTAACAAGGTTTTTTGCTTAAGAAGGTTGTCCGCAGGGACCAGAGAATGATTCTCACTTATAGAGGATTCTCGCTTATACAGATTGGACTGTACCCAACCTTCGTGCATTTAGGATATTTTTATTAATAACATTATAACATGTTATTCTAATTTTATTATCCAACTCACCCGAATAATGGTACCCATTTTTGTAACTGTTCATCCCATTGTGCTTTGTCCTTCTTCTTCTTTGTGATACCCTTTGTTTTAGCAAACTCCTGCCATTTAGTCAATGGTTTAGGTTTAGGCACGGGTTTAGATCTAGGCAGTAAAGTTTTAGGCGCTGGCAATCTTACAACTATCGCCTCATCTATTCTCTCAGTTGGCAGTTCCCATACTTTATTTAATAATAACTGTGCATTATCTCTGGTTAGTTCCTCCAAATACTTATCTCTTCCATTGTCATTCCTATAAACAAAAGTAATTTTTGAACTACAGAAAAATCATAAAATCATTCAGTTTTATTTTGCGGTTTCAATCTACAAATTATTAACGATTCTGTAATAAATTTAAGACATACTTTCGGTTGTAAAAACTTTCTAAACTTTTCAGGAGTATCGTATTATGTATCGAAGATATTACATGTTTCGTGTAAACAATGTAAGACTTCTTTATACTTAAATTACAGAATATAATAATCATTTTATTTCCTACTTACTGTAACACTTTTAAATCCAAGTCATTTGTGTCCGAAGCAAGGAGTGTTCCAATATCAAACTCGACGTCTAAATGTTTCTCGACCGTTATTGGTTTATATTTCTCAGCTTTCTTTTGCTCTCTTTCCAAAATTTCATTTACTATATCCATTTTCTTAAAATAATACGCAAAAACTTAACCTAAACTCACGCTTGCTTTGACATTTGTAAAAGTTTTATACGTTTACAGATTCTAATCACCACGTGCAGTTAAATGACATGAGCACAGGGTATATATTTTTTTATTTTCCGATTATTAGGATTTTTGTTTTCCCTGAAAACTTTAGAGTTTGTGTAAAAAAATATGCAAAAGGTTATTTAATAAAAACAGCAGTATTTAATAAATAAAATTTAATTTTTCATTTGTACAGTACAGTCATTTGATTTGCATAAAACTGTTCTGGATGTAACAACAAATTGACATTTGACAAGTAAATAGCAACAAGAACAGCGGACTGTTATAGTTTTTCTTTATGATTCAGATCAAAATAATTTAGAATTATAAACAAGTATTAAAAGTTAAAAATGTACACTACAACAACTGATAATGAGAAGAGTTACTCCTTTAAAGTTGAAAACAAATTTATCGTAAAAAATGGTTGCAAGAAGCGTATGTGGAGATCTCTGAAACAAATATTAACAGCTGAACGAGCTTTACCTTGGCCAGATGATGCTGTTTTGTGTAAGTTTCAAGTAATAGATCCTTTTAAATTTGGGCCACATGCCGAGTTCAAATACAAATTAGAGATGCTATGTGTGTTGTCTTGATTTGATTATGATCAACTTCTAACAAATCTAGTTTGGCTTCTTTAAATCATTTATTTTTTCAGATTATTCCATCAATGCACCACCAACATTTAAACCAACCAAAAAGTATTCTGATATATCTGGGCTACCAGCACCCTATGTGGACAGACATTCAAAATTGTTCTACTGCAATGTAGAAGAGTTTACAACCATACGAAGCTTACCGATGGACATTACTGCTGGCTACTTACAACTTAGAGGAGCAAACACTATTGTGGGATAAACAAACATAATCTACAGTCTTTGAGTGATTTTTCTTCAATAAGCTATGTTGTGTATTATTCTTTCGCTTCCTTAGGCCGAGT
>QDHC01003352.1:77859-91396 GCA_013186455.1 Papilio dardanus tibullus | reverse complement strand
CTAATGAAGCCAAGGCATTACTGAAGATACATTGTTTTATAAGTTCTTATCAAAACTATTTTTAAGTAATGTTTTATAATATAAAAATGAAAAATGTAATTTTTTGTATTATTGGGTACCAGTAACACGTTTAAACTATTTTGTTTCCTGATACTGAACAGATTGTCGACAAAACAGAATGTAAAACATTCTCTGCTCCAAATCAAAATCTCTTGCCTCAAGTTTCAAACACGCATGATTCGTGGTTGTTTACCTTATTTGTTTGTTAGATACTTTAACGGTACGTTCTGACTTCAGTGAAAAAGTATATTTATTGAAATTATGCTTTCCGTTTGTTAGTTTCCGAACGCACAAGAAGTGTAAAGTGGTTGCCAATGTCAATTTGACATTGTCAAATGCCAATCCAGCGTGCTAAAAGTATCTTGGTGCTGGCAGTTATTTAAGTTTAAATTAAATAATTATTTGTGAGAAATATATAAATAAATCAAAATGTCTTCAACATTCTTTCAAAAAGGTAAATCGAGGCAAGTATTCAAAAGAAAAGGTGAAAAAATAAACAAACCTAAATCAAAAAAACAAACCGCACCTAACCTAGACAACGGTCAAGAATCTTCTGATAGTGAATTAGATATTAAAAAGTTCTCGGACGCTGAAGAATCGGAAAGTGATCATGAAACTGCTGAAGAAAAGAAGCTAAGGTTGGCAAAAAAATATTTAGAAGAAATTGAAAAAGAGGAGGCAAAGAGAGCGGAGTCGAAAGAATTAGATGATGCGATAGAGAAACGATTACAAAAAGACTACTTGGAACAGAAAGGTAAATTACGTGTTATTGTCGCGGATAGTTATATTGCGCCGACAGAAAACGATTGTAAGTTAATCCGTGCCAGAGAACACCGGCTCACACTCACATGTGTCTGTGTCAGTCTGGACGGCCAGTATGCATTCACTGGTTGCAAGTCTGGATGTCTTATTAAATGGGGAATCAAAGAAAAGAGAAAACTTGGCTGCCTAACATTCAAAACTCATTCTAATTTCTTCAAAGGGAGTGTAACATCTGTTGCTATTTCTTCCGACTCAAAATTCTTAGCTACCTCCGATGAATCATCGAGTATAAATATATGGGATCCACATTCAATGAAACATGTTCGTACCTTCAAAGGTCATAAAGACATTGTTACAGGCCTTGTTTTTAGAAGGAACACACATGACTTATACTCCGCAAGTAAGGATAGATCAATTAAAATTTGGTCATTAGATGAAATGGCTTATGTTGAAACATTGTTTGGTCACCAATCTCCTATAACTTCCATTGATGCATTGACAAGAGAAAGGGCCATCACTGCGGGTAGTAGAGATACTTCGGTGAGGATATGGAAAATTGTAGAAGAATCACAACTTATATTTAATGGACCAGTAGGTAGTTTAGATGAAGTTAAATTATTAGATGAAGAACACTTTGTATCTGGCAGTGATAATGGATCACTCTGTGTGTGGAGTGTTTTGAAAAAGAAACCTTTATGTACTGTACCAGAAGCTCATGGCTCGGAAAATAATGTTCCAAGATGGATAACAAGTTTAGCAACACTTTTAAATTCAGACATGTTTGCTTCGGGCTCATATGATAATAGTATAAGATTATGGAAAGTGTATGAAGCATTTAGAAAAATAACACCATTGTTCAGTATACAGGCAAATGGTTTTATAAACTGTATGCAATTTACAAAAGATGGCACACAATTATATGCTGCAGTAGGTCAAGAGCATAAATTCGGAAGATGGTTCAAGCAGAACAATGCTAAGAATGGATTATTAGTAATAAATTTAATATCTAAATAAGTTTTTTAATAAAAAATGTTATAAATTACTTCTTTTATTTTTTATTCACTGTTCATGTACTGAAGCAACGTTTTCAACACTCATGCCTAGTGTGCTCCATTTACAAAAATTGCAATAGATAGATATTGAAAGATTAAACATGGCAACACTGATTATCAGAGTAGCACACTTCTGCTTAAAAAAAAAGCACTATTTTTTTTTATCACAGATGTAGAGGTTTGATTTTCAAAGTTTTTAGCAAATGTTTCTAGTAATTTTTGTACTAGCTCGATTTTAAATCTACCCACAAACCAAATATTTATTAGCAACACTGTTGTAGAGTAAAATTAAAAACTTGCTATACGTTTCATGGGATTTGTAAAGGTTGTAAATAAAATCACAATTTCTATTGCTAAATTTATTAAGACAAAATTATACTTCATTTTTGCTGATTAACCGTTATCCCATGGGTCTTCATTCTTGAAAAGTTTTAAGGAAGAGGTTAGGTTCATTTCGTCATTTGCGTCAACAACCTATTCCTTAAAACACCTAAAACGTTGCAACTCGGAAACACATCTAAAAATATATCCTGAAAAGGTTGTCAAGGTGTGGGTCTAAAGAGGGCAGGAGGGCGTTTCTACTTTCGCCAATAAACCTAGAGGCGCGCATCTGCAAACACAGCGTACACAGCACAGGACTGCCACAGCAAACAGGCCAGCGAGCAGCACCGGCCTGCCAAACAAATGCTCACATTAGTTCTTACTAACTGCATCAACGGTCCGCTGCCCGCCTCCGCTCTATGTACGTTATTACTCAATTCACAGTCTCTATTAGCAAATAAATAATATTTGAAAATTATAAGAATGCTAAAGTAATACACCTGTTTGTTTTATATAGGGTGATGTGATAATGTGATAGCGACAGCCAAATGTACCGAACGTAATGCGTGTCTCGGTTTGTCAATAAGTATAAAAGTTTACTCATAACTTATGCACTGCAACAACAGCCAATCAGCAGTTGTCAGCAATCAGCGGACCCAACCCCCCCTCTCTCCCCCGCAACCCGCTCGCTCTCCCGGCAACTCCACGCCCTGAGCATACCAACATTCACGTTAATATTACATTTGTTATGTAAACCTTACAAAATAAAGTGATGCCAGACACAACACGGCCTTATTTTAAATATTAAATTAACAATTCAAGTGTATTATGCCATTAAAAATAATTTGTTCTCGATACTGGCTTGCTACTAATTGGGGTTCTAAAAATCTAAAGCTATTTATTGCATTTAAAAAAATATATATATTTGTTTTTGACTTGGATAACGAAATTAGTTACCATTTGTAGTTGTGCCTTATAATATCCCAATTTAGCCCATTAATCCCATGGTGTGACATGATGACCTTGGACATTATATAATTTTATACCTGAAATTACATCTTTTGACTTTGGAGTCAGTGTAATACTAATTAATTACATTTACAATCTGTTATTTTTTTTTAAATATTAAACTACAAAAACTTTCGTGTGAAAACTTTAGACTTATGTGTACATGTTGGATTTAAAATTAACAACATCGAAACTGTTTAAAAATTAAAGTAATTGCAAGAATATAACCTAATTCGAATAATAAAATGAAGAATTTACGACAAGCCTTGAATAGGGCTTGAAATTAATACATTATCTTGTTTTCTTAACTTACAAATTGTTGCAATACTTGATATAAAGTTTAAAAAAAAACTTAAAACTAAACACAAAAACAATTTGTTACAATGAATATTAGCCACTATGATAGTCATAGTTAGGTCTGTTTTGCTTAAATTTAGAGGTGCTAGTACCTTGCCAGGGGCTGCTTTGCTTCTCATCTTCAACACAGCACAAGCTTTCAGCTGGTACTTTAAACCTGTATTAAATAATATGTTTTAACTACAATATTTTTTTATTATAAAATTGACAAATTGTAATATGGCTCAATTTGCTGATTGAATATTTAATTACTTGCTCGGTAATCTTACAAATACTTACTTGGAATATGTGATTTTATGTATAATTTTATGCTATTATTTGTTTTGATCCAAAAGCTGCGAGAATTACTAAGCTTGATATCTATTATAATAAGTTTTTTAATGTATAAAGAAATAAAACAATACTTAAATATGACAATAGTAAGAATGAAAAGGCCTGTTATTAGTATTACTGTGGTAGTTTAAACTTATTTAATATTTAAGCAACTTATCAAGACATTACTGCTAAAAACCGCTTGGCTCCGCCGCACAGCTCACTCTGGCCTATAGGGAAGATATACTGTGTACCACTCACCGTCATCATCAATGGCGTGAGCGCGAGCGGGAGCGGGAACGGCTGCGGGAGCGGCCGCGGGAGCTCTTCGAGTCCGACCTCGAGCGGGAGCGGGAGCGGCTGCGCGAGTACGAGCGCCGCTTCGACCGCGAACGGGACCTGGATCGACGACGTGAACGAGACCGAGAACGCGATAAGCTAAAAGAAATAACCATCACACAACACTTAGTTCAATCTATAACTTTGGTTAAGCCAATTTGATACTTGAAATGCTTTAGCCGAAAACAGTAGTTACTTGTTAGCAATATAACAATGTCTTATTGAATGTAGTACAACTCTTGTCTCAATAAGAGATGCAAGATATTAGTTTAAAACTTTTTAACAAGTAATGTTGAATATATATTTTAAATCTTAATGAATAAAAAAATATTTTGATTCTGCATGTTATGATAAATGTTCTTATAGATATGTTATCAAGTGAACATTTATTCATACATTTTCAATGTTATCTCTTCACCAAAGTAAATGAAAGAATCAGATCTTGATAATTTCAGGGTTGAGGATGTCTTTAAGAGTTATAGAATTAAGATTGGACATGGTTGCTCACCATCAGAAAAGGTGGTAGGAATTGGAGGGAAACTGAAATTTCTTTTAGGCGCCATATTGTTATAACATAATTAGTAGATAGAAATCAATGACGATAGTCAAAATGCAGTGTATTCATGTAACCAATGTTACATTCACCATTCGCTCGCTTAATTATAGAAATAGAAATACCTGCGACGGCGGTCGTAACGACTTCTGTAGGGTGAGGACGGGCGTCCATAGCGCGCCATTTGTACGCGAAGCTCCCTGCCATCTAACATCCTTCCGTCCAATGAATCTAGCGCATCTTCAGCATCGCGCCTATCGAAGAACCTAAAAATAACCACAATCAAAACCATGTGTGAAAGTTCCATAAAATGGCGAGACATTTGGCCAATTTCAACGAAAACTATGTTATTTTACCTCACAAACGCGAATCCTCTGCTCTCACGTGTATAACGGTCTCTGGGAATATATATGTCGCCAACGTCGCCACACCTCTCGAATACTCTTCGTAAATCTTCTGCGGTAGTCCGGTATGTTAAATTGTCTACTTTTAATGAGACCATGCCATCTATACGTGGCGGTGGCCTGCCGTAACTCATTTTGATATTATTTTGATCCGCTGTATAATTAAAACAGTAACACTACTGTATCTACGAAACGAAAGGCAAGCAAGATGGCGTCGTCACTAAAAATTCCACAAAACTTCTGCACTTCAACAGACAACCGACCGCGTCCAAGCCATGCAAATCATAGACTTAATGTACTTGTTTCCTTTTCCGTCTATGGACTTTCTTACTACTTTTCTTGTTTATGGTCCCAGTTTGTCTATTTATTTTAGTGTTACCACAAACACGACCAGGCCATAAAATCTAAAAAAAAATATACCACAAACACGATTTTATTTCTTGGATAAAATCTTGTTCCAAATAAATACCAAGAATATTGAAAGGTATAGTTAAATACATCTAGAGAGTGTAACTTAAAGCTATTTTAGGACTGATTATTTTTCATTTCATTCCAATAATCGTCATTTTTTGTACAATCTGATTTCTGTTGCCATGGTTTTTTAAAAACTAAAATATGACAAAGAGGGAAATTTCTGTGAACTCTAAATTCTAAATTGAGCCGGAAAAATCTTATCGAGTAAATTCATGGTAATTTAGATTATAAACATGGCTGGAGTAAAGCAAGTCCGAAATAAAAAGCTTCTTCCAGACTTGCGAAAAGAGGGGTATCTTTCTAAGGACATAGTACTGTCAACAAAAGAGAAACACGGAGTACCATCAGGCTCCAGGCTATTTTCACACCACACATTAGCTAGTGTTAGGAGATTAAGTTTCTTTCACCCACACCCATACACGTAAGTAGATCCTTACCAAAGGATATGAATCATTTAACTTAAACAGGACCCAGAACTTTAAGCCCTTTACTTTATTGTTCCAGTCTATTAACGCACTCGGGGTGTAATGTTCACTGGATCCAGCCTAGACCTGATTTTGATCGTTGGATTCGATTTGATATCCATCTCGCTTAACTATATTTCTGATCTTAAATTTACGTATTAATTTATATAAATGTTGTCCAGTATTCCAGAGGATAGTTTAGACATCATCTTAACCGCAACTTATGACCACTCTTACGAACATTTCGCTGATAAAGAAGATTTGTACTTGCAACCCGAGACTAGAGGTTGTGAAACTTGGAGACGGCTCAGAAACACTATCGCTAAGCCACCTAAGCCCAAGATACCTTTAGTAAGTTACCACTACCATTTTATTTCCTAATTATTTTATCTCTCGATACAGTAATATTAAATTGACATAGCTTGAGGAAATCTGCCACAAAGTTCTTGCTATTAAAAAGGAGAATAGGAGCGAAACCCAACAAGTTTTAGAGAAATTCAACAACTGGGAAGAATATTTCTTAGTTCAATTAACTTTGTTATATACTCTCGTGCTCAAGTATTAAGGTTCAATTTGTCTTGAACAGGGTCATCCTATGAAGCGCGGCGGCATCACTGAAAGAAAATCACCGTTTAGTGTAAAACTGATGAACTCCGGAGTACATTCGTCGCAGACCAACCCCGGGTACAGCAGACAACCAGCCGGAGGAGCTATATTCTTCTATTAACTTTGTTTGATTATAATTTTGGTCTCGGATTAAATGAATACGTCTATTTGGTTTTATTATTTGTGATTTCGCAACTATTGAATGTCGGACAAATTGCCGAAGTAAACGTAGATTTATTGGTGTTTCGGTTTCCATTGGAGCAAATGGTAAAGACGATGTCATGTTTCCGATGTGGAGTTTGGCAATGGAGCCAACGAGTCAGCGGTCGTCCACTGATGGCGTAGGCACATATGGCTATCAGCGATCATATTTACTAAGTTACTCTTTCCGATCTCAGACTGTAGACCCTTCAGTCGAATAAGATGACTATGGAATTATTTGGTGAACACATATATACTTTTTAGCACGTTCAGTTCAAATAGGTGTAACCTCTTTTATAAATAAAACTTGCTATGTGCAAATCTGTCATTAAGTCTTTTGTTTCTCATAAATGATGTGACTTTCGGCAAATAACAATAGATCTTCACACAAATATAATAATTTTGATAGCATAACTGTTTCTAAATTATTTTTTTCGGTAGTGTTCGGTGCAACCTAGTGCTTATGACAATGTGCGTATGTCTCAAATAAATATTATTTATATGTCCACGACCACAATCTAAGTAAATGGAAACGCGACGTGAGTAATCTTTTTGTTTTTTATTATTCGCTTGTATGTATATTAAATACGCTGTTTAATCCAAGTGTGTATGCTATTTTACTCTTTATTTGTAAATATAAATCAAAACATTATTTATTTCTTAATATATCAATATTTAGATCCAACTAAAAAGGCCAAGCGAGTCCAGTCTTGGTATCTATACGAGCAATACAAGTCTCTGGAGAAAAATCAAATAGATGGCGCTAAAGTGTTGAGAGATAGATCTTGTCAGGAGAAGATACTGTATAAGGAGTTGGAGGAGAGGCGCGCGCGGCGGCAGTTCTGCAACCAGCTGGGATCCTGCCAGAGCGAGGGTCGTATGCAGAGTTGCATAGGCAGCGACGCCGGCACTCTCGCCAGCGTCAGCACCGACGACTTTATCGACAACTTCTGCGGCTTCCAAGAATCAGACGAGACCATCGTAAATTCGGAGCAGACATTCGACTTCGCTTACGAACGCACCAATTATCATGACGCCAACGACAGTAAGCCCGTTGTAACGTATCGAGATACAACCAACACTTTAGAGAAAGAAATAGATACCAATTCAGATCTCACTACAGAGTTGAAAGTCGTTAAACAAAACATCGAAGACAGTGTCAATAAGCAACTGGAGGCTATGAAAGAAAATATTCAGTGCTTAGAGAAATATGCTAAACAATCTTTTGTAGAAAAATCGGAGGAACCTTTGAAACAGTGCTCCATTTATAAGTCAGCGGAATACGACAACAGTTTCTTAGCGGTTTGGTCCGGTTTGGTCTCTTTCGCTTACCAAGTAATGCGGCTCAATCGTGGTAAAATACATCTTTTTGCAAAACATTTTATGTTTTATAAAATTGTATGTATTGATTGTTGTCTTGATTTTTCAGGCAATTGCTACTACGACTGCAGCACTCAACTTTTAACCGCTGTGTTACTTTGCGATATTCTTTGGAAGGGGGTTAATAAAATGTGTAAGTCTAAATTATTGTTCTGTAACAGTTCTTGGTAGTAGTATTTACAATGCTTAAAATAGAAATTTAAATTAATTAATAAATTAATAGAGTTGGTCTTTTGATATTGATAGTCATCCTTACTACGAAATCTTGGACTCGATGGAGTAAACACATGAAAAAAACATTGAATTGTTAAGACTGAAGTAATTAAAGGATATTTAACAGAACTAGATCTATTTACTTTTGTAATAAAAGTGTTTTGATGATAGTCTTGGGGCTATTTCAGCATGTTCCGCAGCACAAGAAACAAAGTAAAACAAGAATTTCTTTATGGGATTCCATTTCAAAATTACAGGCGGTAATAATAACTTACAAATGATTACTCGACCAACATTTAGAAAATATTAAATTTTAGGTGATATTTTGCAGCCCTACGTTTCGCCTATTAAATTTGAAACTGAAGAACACGACACTGGCAATATTTATTACAGGACAACGCATTACACTCCCTCATATAATTCTAAAGGAACTCAAAGATCGAGCACTATAAAGGTAACACGCGCCGAAAAAGGTTACATCTTATAGGAGATAAATAAAATTTTATGAAATGTATCTATTCGTCGGATGGGACGATGTTTTTTCTGATGTTTTACATTGTTTATCTATTTATTTAAACTATCTAAAAAGGTGAATTGGTTAAAGTTACGTTATATTTTTCTAGAATCAACAGACAAACTTGATAAATATTGGACGACGACATAGAAGAAATGTAAGAAACAAAAAGGACGACAGCTACACTTGTAATTGTCTAAAAAGATTTGAAACTATATCTCCTAGAATACGAATGTTCAACAGTTCGACAACAAACCGATGGCTCGCGGAAAGCAATCCGCCGAAACGTTCGTGCAGTCAAAATTGTAATTGTGCCAGAGTGAAGAAAGTTGTTAACCCCATGATCAAATTGTCTAGATATATAGACAGTGTGTTACAAGACCTAGAAGATTAAATTAAAAAAAATATCTTGTTAATAAATACAATTCACCCAAATTGTTTTCTTTGTTTATTCATAGGTTTTTTTAGGTTATAAGAAATATTTCAATATTTTTTGTAAAAAAAACTAGTAGGATCATGAGTGTACCCTGCGCTTCCGGTATTATTCTTCCTCTATCCATAGACAACACTGTGGGTGTTGCCCACCTTTACCGTAACTTTCCCTTGTAATAACTACAAAAATATACTCATTTTCGAAGAAAATAAAAAGTTTGATTATGCGTCGATTATATTAGATGTATATTTTCCTGAACATGAATTGGGTGATGAAACAAAAAGAAAACATCCGATTTTTATACTCTTTATTACACAATTATCTGTACAACAGTTAATTTTAACCACAACATTGATTTTAGCATGAAAAAATTAACCCAGTCACCTTTGATAATAATAATTGGTACCTAACGATGCAATTTAATTTCATAAGTATATTGTATATGTTTCTTATAAGCTAAATTTTATATAGAACACAATATTCGTGCGATAGAATATGTTGATGATTTATATAAATTATTTTATGTGGTAATAATAATATAAATATACGTAATGAAACATAACTGAAAATTGGAATTAAATATTGGTCTATCACTACAGGTTTAAAAAAAGTTAAAGACAGAAGGTAAAAAAGACTTCTTACAGTTACCATTGCAGTGAAATATTGTCTACTGTAATAAAACTGTTTAAAATACTGACATAATAATTTATTATTCTACTGGCAGTGGTGATACATAGAAGTATGCGTAAACTATGATATACAATATTAAAAAATAAACAAGCCAAACTGAAAAAAAAACATGTCAATGGAACTGGACGTCCATTTAGTATATTTCACTAAATAACCTTTTTATTCTAATAAATTTCTCAGAATCAGCTCCTACGTAGACAAGGCGGCGCTTATCCTCGATTTTAGTTCCAAATAGTTTAAGAAACATGCACCGCGCGTGTCTTGAAATGACTTACTAAAACAGCTTTAATTTTGTAATAAAGAAATAAAAATGACATTTAATTTAAGCGAAAAATAAAATAAAACTTATATGATGAAAAGACAAGCGATATTCTAAACTATCAAAGAAATGTGATAAGATTATGCTAAAATCTGGCAACACAACCATAGATTGGATGTTTTGACCTCTATGGTAATGTCTGTGGTTCAAAACCATAAACGTTGTCCGAAATAAATAAACAAATATTCTTTAGACCGTCAATAAATCAGTTTTCAAGTTATTAATATTTATCTATTAAAATTTAACTATTACCTACAAAATCTTTATACAAAAACGAAAAATTAAATATTATCTACAATCATAAAAAAAATAATGATTTTATTATAAAAAAAGACTACAATATATTCAAGTCTTTGTATTTATATAAAAACATTTATATTGGCTGTAAAATTATGGGCAAATTGTATTATGAAAAATACAGCCAAAATGTAAAATAGATCTACGGAACATAAACAAAAAAGTTTTATTAGTTAGATAAAAGTTTTTCTTTTTAATTTGTGTACAAAACGCAATTTCGTCGTTAAATAAAAAGTTTTTTGCATATGCTCCGCAATGACTAATATTAATTAGCTATAAAATGTTACAAAATCATACTTTTTTAACTGAATTACCAAAGATATATTATACTTTAGATGGAACACTCGAAGCCTAAAAGTGAGGCATTTTCTTTGACCTCCGGAGGTCTCACGTAGGGAGATTTCCCCTAGTGTTGACCTCTAAATTACATTTGTCGACCGAACGTAACCTCTTTTCTCAAATTTAATTTTTATTTTACAGTATTTACTAAAGTTTAATATTATAATTAATCGCGACATTTTGAAAAGGCTAATTAAAATTGTTTTAAATAAAATAATAATAATGAAAAACTATAGTAAACATTTTAATGAATATCTTAGTTTACGATATTCATTCATTCTATTGTTTATTTTAAAAATTAAAAAATTACACATTTTCCCAAACTTGGTAAATTCTTTCATGATACTGGCAAGATTTTTCTTTGTTAATAATTTCATTCGCGGCACGCATTTTAACGTCAAATTACTATGGAGCGTTCCCTCTATGTATAATATCTCTTTGTGAATTGCATTGTTTTTTATTAAAGGCGTTCATTAGTCTTATCTAAAACGAGCAATATTTTTTTATAATCAATTTTATCTTTTGAATATTTTTTTGATATTTTCGATTTATTATCGTTTGCTACTAAATGATTCAATGGAAAAGAGAAACTATTACAATTATATCGATTTCAAATACGTATTGATTATAAAGAATACGAATAAATCACAAAAACAGCAGCAAAATTACTGTTTTTTAACATTCTATGACGTTATCTCTTGCTGTATAAATAATTGACACTTAAGTTGCTTCAACAACTTTTAAAAAGATATTTCTGAAAAAAATAGGCAAACACAATAATAAAATACTTTTTGGAAAATTATAGATTAAAAAACAAATACCTTATGTTAATCAAATTAAAACTTTCAATCGGGTGTTACTGATAATCATATATTGACTGAATAAAGTCAGATTTACATAAGGTATATAAGCACATAACACTCTATAATTCGCAGTACAAATTTTATTATTTTTATTTCGATATGAAACTATTTTTTTTTAGAAAATCATTTAAATACAGAAGCCGATTGAAGCGCCCCCAGGACAGGATTCATTTATTTCTATTATTTAATTTATTATAACTACTATAATATTTATATCTGGGACACCGCATCCTACAACTGGAAATTACCAAAGTTTTAATATTATTTATTTGACTATAAATAATATAAAAACAATTGACAATATTAAAACGTCGCTTACACTATTTTTTTCCAAACGAGGTACATATAAAAACGTATTATGCAAACAGATTTCATAGAAAATATAATAAATAAAATAAAAAAAAAATACATCTTTACAAGTAGGTATACAATTTTAGTTGCGTTATTAGTCACATAAGTATCTCTGGCTCGGTGAAACAGGTTGGTTCCGCCAGAATATATGTAAAACCTACTTAATAATGGAAAATTACAAAAAAGAAAAAAAACATGACACTTGCGATATTTTTTTTAATTGACAGACGCTACGCAGCTGTCATAATTTAATTTTGACTTACCCACCGGGTCAAATATTCTTGTCGGTGAGACAATGTGACTGGCAAGGTGGACTGACGTGTCAAGTTAGTTGTCAGGGGGGTTGTCAAAGTAGTCGATCTTGGGCTCGGAGCGCGGCTGGCTGCGCGCCGCCCACGCGTTCGTGGACGTCAGTGTCGCCCAACCTCCAGCACCTCTGCTACAATAAAGATATAAGACAGTGTTTTTCAACCTGTGGGTCGCGACCCCCTGGGTAGTCGCGAAGCTTCTAGAGGGGGGACGCAAGAGCTTCAAAAAACTATCCGAATTTTAATCATGAAGACCATAAATACGTCGTATGGAATGAATATTGTTAATAATGTAACATACACATACATGACATACATGTATGAAAAAAAACCGAAGGGGGTCAGGTCAGGGAGGTCGCATCATGAAAAAGGTTGAAAAACAATGATTTAAGAAATCGAGAATAAAATGACAACTTTGAATTTATACTACTGGGGCTACCGAAAGTAAGAAACGAATCTATAGAACGTCAACAATGAATCAAACTGACATTGACGTTCGATTTTTCACACGTGACAATCACATGACTTATCGAATGGCAATGTCTGTTTCATACAATTTTGTCGATTCCATCAGCGATATCGCCGATCGTAATGTACTTTGGATAGGCCCGCTGGTCCTCTAGAAAAAGTACATTCCATAGTTTACAAGAAGTAATTTTTCACCTTCAATAGACTAAATTCGCGATAACAACGAAAATTTTGCTTCGTAAGTCCATAATTATCACGAACTCGGTCTAATGAAGCCGTAGGGTTAAAATAAGCGAATTTGGATATCAGTAAGTTAAATTAATCGTCATATTTCGTCAAATTACTATTGTTTTTGTATTGTTGGTTTTATTATCTATAGCATATATTTACGTAGCATCGTATTGGAGTTTGTCTGTAATGGTGTTATGTATTGTGAATAAATAAAAAAA
>QDHC01003352.1:42880-55544 GCA_013186455.1 Papilio dardanus tibullus | reverse complement strand
CTGTTATATACAACTTTACAGTTTTCCTTTAGTGTATTTAGTATCAGCATTGCACCCGTGCGAAGCTGGGGCAGGTCGTTAGTTTGAAATAAAGAAATGTGTAATAAAACCTATGCAGTGTTGTATTTTCGATGTGAAATATGCTCTAAGGTGCCCTAAGCTTTTTTTCTTTGACTTATGCTTTGTACGAGTCACTATATCTTTGTTAGCGATGTGTCTTTTTTACGCGGCGTCCGAGGCGTGCGCAATAAATTCTCTTGTATTGTTCATAAATCCCGCTCCTTTAGACACATCTGTTTTGGAGGTATCTTTGCTGCTTTTATACATTATATCTCTGGGATAATCATAACATGGATATATGCGCTAATAATATTGGTACTTGCATTTTTTTTCAATTTTAAGGTAACATAAAATCTATTCTAGTTGTAAAAATATATTCCACAATAAAGTTACTTTATGACCGAGGTGAGCATTCTCATTTTACGGCTTTGGCGGAGAACAGTGTTTCTTAACTTGTCGGTTGCGACCCCTTTGGAGGTTTTCATGAATCTATGAAAAAGACGTATTTTAGTAAAGCCGGTTACAGACGCATGTTTTAACTGCACAGTTTGACTGCGCAGTTAAAACTGACGTGTTTAGCCAAAACTAAGAACTGAACAGTTCTCACGGTGTAGTTAAAACTGACGTACACTCGTCAATTTGAACTGCAGTCGGACAGTTAAAAACTGAATGTTTGTAGCCGGTTTTACAATGGTGATGATCATGATGTTGTTCTAGACGTGTCCGTCCACGGCGAACCTTGGTACTATCTCCGCGAGTGCCATCGGAGATGACTGGCAAATCCGTATTGTTAGTTTACAATGGTGCGAAGTAACTAAACCACAATTGATCGTCTTTTTTCTCGTCAACGGCTCCAGTTTTGAGGGAAATAAAATTCTAAGGGGGACAATATGAAAATGGTTGAGAAGCACTGACGTACAGTTATGAGGTTCCATTTAACAAGGCGCTTGTCGTTAAATGTTACAGTTCCCAGTAAGTGCAGGCGATATAACAGATATTGCTCCGGATTCCTTACTTTCTGAATTTAATTTCCTGTTTGTGTCGCTTTATTGTGTTCTCAATGTAACTTGTAGTATCGATTGATTTTTAACCATTAACATTACGGATTCTTACGATTTAGCTGATTAAGCTCCCGATATTTAAAATTGTGGTAAGAATCCCGTTTCTAATAAACGTTTAGAGTTACATTAAAAACATTTCTTTGAAGTTATTAGAAGGCGATGTTTTGATTTCGCGTATATTTCTCATGTCAAGTATTTCTTTTGTATAGTCAAATAAAGCCATATTCGTTAAAGATCTTTTCTAGAAAAGAGTAAAAAAATGAAACAAATTATATCTATTCATAGAGTTCATTTCGAACGTGTCAAACATTATCTTGGTTAGATATTGAAATTCATATATTTCAAATAGTTTGGCTCGTTTCTAGGTTATAAAATGGAAAAGCCGTTTCATTCTCCGAAGAGGCGAGGGCGTTAAAAGTTATATTGCCTCGAGGTGAAGCTCGAACGGTTTCTATCGATGCCTTAAGATTGAGGGTGTGGTGTCTGTTCTATTTTATGACTGCACGTTTTCACTTAACATGTTATCAAGGATCCTATCGCGAAAACATAACTAAAAAACATATTTAATCGGTTACTTCACTGTTTAAACTTCCTTGAGACATTATTATAAGTACATAAAAAAAATCAAAACGGCTGCACTGACGTTATTAAGATCCGGTAACGGTACCGACTATTTTCGAGCCTGTCGGAGGCTCTTCTTCAGGGATGAGTGGGACTTGTATTATCTCGCGGTCACGGCCTGTCTCGCACTTACGGTTAAGTTTAAGAAGAAGCTAAGACAATCTTGGAGTACTGAACAACGTTAAGCGATGTAATGTATCCGTATCCGAACAAAGGATTTACCAATATATTCTACTAAAATTTTGCTTTTCGTACACGATAAGCTACGAAATTACTTGGTAATATAATCTACTAAAATACTAACCTGATGTGAACAAATCTTAAATACGGAATGTTACGCAGGAAACCGCGGTAGTGCTACAGTCCTAACGCCTATAAACCCCTTTACGTTAGCTATTTTTAAATTGTCTTTGTTTATTCCCATTTATTCACGGAATAATTAATAAAATGTACTTAATTAAATTACGATTTTTAATTTACAAGAACAATAGTTGTATAGTGACGCAAGTCTACCTGTCTTTAGGGCATTCACCTGCGGCGAATTAATAAAGGATCCTAAGCAAGCGGCTGAAGGGTCGATTATTTGCATTGCCCACCGCTCTGTTTATAATCTACCACGAATTTTGAGTACACACATTATACCAGATATATATAGGCACTACCTATAGTTAGATGCTATTTGATCACTCAAATTATATTAATTATTTTACTTTTTTTTTATAGTTTTATACATGTGTTCTTGGAAGTATGAAATCGACAAAAACGTCTATATGGTATTTTAAATTAAATTTTTGTTTACTTAAAGTATGCTTGTATTTATGGTACTAACATTAACAGTTAAAACATCATAATGAGGACGTAAAATTAACATTTTTTTAAGGTTAAATCTGGCAACTCATGGCGGGGGAGGGGACGTATAGGAAGAAGAATTATCCTCTTGCTGTGCGTCTTCTCCGTAGCTTAAGGGTAGGCAACGCATCTGCAATTAT
Source organism: Papilio dardanus tibullus (assembly GCA_013186455.1). NCBI lineage: Eukaryota > Metazoa > Arthropoda > Insecta > Lepidoptera > Papilionidae > Papilio > Papilio dardanus. Next base: position 52,813 of record QDHC01003352.1, on the reverse strand, counting down.
GTCTATGGGCAGCGGTCGCTTCGCTATTTCAGCGAATCCCATTGGCCGCTTGCTCGTTTGCTATTTTATAATATAAAAAAAAAAACTTTACACTATAATGATAATATCCGCACTTTGGATGTACACCGAAGTGAAGTGCATCCGAGCGATGCCTGCAAATACCTAAGATGCCGCTATAACATTCCGGACGCTGCAAGCTGTAAGGCACGCCAAGTTGTGTCGACGTTCACTTATCTTCAACTTGAAAAATATCTTGAAAATTAAGCTTGAATCTTTCCATAAAATGGTACAACTGTTTTTTTTTAATAAAGTTCCAGTTATAATCTAAAAAAACTAAAAAATAACTAAACGTAATTCAGAATTTCTTTCATCTTAGAATAAACGTCTATGTTATATTAGGATATTTTCAGTAATCCCGGAAGACTGCAACATGGTTTGGACCCATGTTGTCAAAAATTACGAAGGCACAAGAATCCCGGGACCATCGCAGTTGCACTAGAGGATGGCCACCGATGGGGTTTTTGTGTACATATCGTACATAACTGTCTTTCCCCCAAAAAGCAAGGCATCTTTTGAACATTTCCTCTCCGATACCAAAAACAAGGCTATTCTGTATTAGTTAATATTTTTAAAAACTAAATAAAATCTAAAAAATATGCATGTAGTCACCAGAAAAGCAATACCTATTATTTACAACTTATTACATGCTAAATTGCTCTGAACTAGTGATACAAACTTTGTCAGTTTCCGGTTCCTCTTTGAAGTATTTTATGTGAAATTTCAACAGTGAAATTTAGCTGGGTGGAAATGAAATATAACCGTACATACTTTGTGTCTGGAAAGTTTTCACTTAGTTGTGTAAACGCAGTTACGAAACGGATCTACACGTGTTATGTTTCTTATCTTTTGTGATAAAATAAAAGGTAAGACATTTTTCCATTTAGTGCTTGTTACCCTACGGCTTTATAAGACCGAGTTCACGAATAAATGGAGATTTCACTTCGGCGTAAGTTGGTTTTTATCGCGAAATTGGTCTAATGAAGCCTCAGGGTTAAGACGAAAATTCAACTGCGATGTTCTTAATTTTATTTTTTGGACTGAAAGTACTTTTTTGCACTTATTGATATGTAAGTAATTTTTTGTTATTTATAAAAGTTCAAAAACTAAATTTTATTTAAGTTAATCCTTCTTACGATTTTGAATAAAGGTAGAGTTTGATCGTATGGAAAATAGAATAAATATGATGATTTCATTTCAAGACAACTTTCACCGTTTGCAACTATATTACACTCTTGGGAGTGAATAAAGTTTCCGCCGGACGAATGCATTGTAAAATATAAAGTCGAAACTTTTCACACAAGTTTAGGATGTAATAGTAAAAACTACTTACTAAAATGTAAGCCGAAAAAGACTGAATTGAAGAGCAGTAGAAGACATTTTCTAGTCAGGTCTCCGCGCTTTTTTCTCTTTAGATTAGTGACTAAACAATTTTTATTTAAACAATGCATTGAAAATTGCGTAACAATGATTCTTAATTCGCTATGTTGCAACAACAGTTAGCTGAAATACTTATTCGATGCATCTAAAGACGTACTTTAGTAAGTATCGAAAAATCTCTAATAATTTCAATATTATTTGAATGTGAGTCTTTATCTCTTTGTATTTTTGTATGTATTGAAATACCTCAAAAACTATTGGGCCGATTTCTGAAATTCTTTCACCGTTAGAAAGCTACACTATGCTCGAGACACATAGGCTATATTTTTTAATTCCAAGTAAACGAAGTCGCAACCTATTTATAGATACGTATAGATCATATGCTATTTTAGTGAACAATAAACGCAGTAATCGAAAGCAATATAGTGCGAGAGAGATAGTAATATTATTAAAACGGCGCAACCGCTCGCCGGAATCCAATCTGTTCGGAAGCCAATACAGTATAAAGCCTGATTTAAATCCTATAAAGCAATTTACTAGCGCCACTACATACGGTTTAATTGTTGGCAAGTTCATGACAATATTGCAAATTAATAAATTTGTTTTCATTGTTATACGAACAGACAAAACAATAGATGCAAATACACATATGTATGTAGTAATGTAAATGGAGAGTAATGTAATGTAATGTAATGTACAATAGTTCATGTAGTTTAGAAGCCATGGAAGCTTATTATTTTCTAGTAAGCTGTCATAATGAAAAATTTCGCGATTATCATGATAAATGTATATCACCTAGAGCTGCGTTCGCGAGGAGGTTACAATTTTTCTCTGTCGCCACTATCAGCTCTGCATCTCGCACGCGACCCGCATTTGCATGCAAAGTGGTCGCGTTGCTGTATTGAAATACATTATGAGATTGCAGCAAAGAAAATATGCATAGAAATAAAATTTGATATCATAATATTGTTTCGGAACCATTTATAATGCTAAAGCAAAACAAACATTAACTATTCTATGTCTTCTTTCGTGACAAAATTTAAGGAGAATTGTAATTATACTACCTAATCTAATTGTCCTCTGCTTTTGTTTTTTATAGTTAAATAATCAATGTTTATTGCTAACTTGCTGTTGTTCGACACTTCGTCTGCGTGGAATAAAAAATGTAGCTTTTAACAGTAAAAGAATTTTTAAAATCGGCACAGTAGTTCTTGAGTTATTTGAATACATACAGAAATACAAACATATAAAAATATAACGTTTTTCTCTTTATAATACGAGGTATTAGTATAGATAAACATTGAATATAAAATTGTTAAAACATAAAGTGTATTATTGCATTCTATCAGTCGCTCTATTTGTAATACAAATTCATTTGTAGCAGTGCTACGCGCGTCTGGCCGGTGCTACGGGCACGTAGCTGCGTAGCAATTAATGTTATTACGTATTGATCTGTTGAAACTGAACCTACTCGTCTACATTCAATTTGCTTTTATTGTGAATTTTAAATCGTCACTTTTTGCAAACACCACACAACGACTATAAGTGCGTCATTAACAAAGTCAAGGCGTGAAAATAAGTAAAAAAAAGAACATATCTTCCACGTAAAAATACGTATAAAAAAAGAGGCTTGATAATATTTGTTCTTTGTAATTTCATGAGTTATGCGTCGACAGGTAAAAATAACAGAGATTACTAAAAAAAATGGGGAAAAACAAAAAAGTGTTTTTCGAAGGCATCTATTTAATGTAGAACATTTGTTCTGTAGCCGTCCCTTATCAGGGGCGCTCGATCGTTCCATTATTTCCCGGGCCCTTGCATTTATTTCTAAGCACGGACCCTTCCTATTTCAGCTTCATCGTGCGAAAGGCTTTGTATATAAATAGCTAAGTATTAACTGGGTCATATGTATTATTTATAAGATGCGTAGTGCGACTTTTGCGTTAAAAGCTATCGCTTTGAAGTCCACCCATTGTTATGGAATGTTATAAAATTTGCTACATACTAAGAATATAAGTAGAATAGACATTTATTTGCTTCATTGTATTGTTAGAAAAATTAACTATACAACGAAATAAACTAGAATTAAGCGGCTAAAAATTTACGCGGTGTCGGTATTGATTAGTTTCGAACCCTCGAGGGCTCTTCCTCAGGGATGCTCCGCTTTAATTTTAGTTTATAAAGATGTCTCACGAAAGTTTGAATAATTTAATATACAACACAGTATTTAGTAGTAAAGTTTCGACAATATTTACGTACTATTAAGTTATTAAAATAAGATAAATTGGCACGTGATGGGAAAGACGATGTCTAAATTGGGTGTCAAATCACAACGTTATTTACCCGTAACAAAAAATATTTTTAAATAAGTAAATATATACGAAAAACAAAGACGGTGTCGTGAACGAGATGTTAAATTATTTAACTTTTTCAATTTGCGTCAGCTTTCCGAATTCATAAGATTACTTGAGAGTTCAACGCACTCAACTGAGATGGATGTTTTTGGAGTAATGTAGGCCTATTTGAAATTCCATTTCGTGACATAATTTGAAATCGAGGCACGAATTACTTCAAGGCGTCAGACGAAATTAGGATATGCTTAGAATAATGTAAAAGTGAAAAAAGGAATGGTTTTTTTTTAATATTTAATGTCTACTATCTTTAGAATCAGCACCATCATTCAGAAACACCAAAAATACATACTTTTGATACACTTTGGTTACGCCTCGAAAATCGCTTTAATTACAACTTAATCAGGGAGACTACCCAAAGCATTTTTTAATTGGCGATATCGCTGACGGAATCCACAAAAATGTATGAAACTGATAATGACGTTCGATATCTCACACGTGACAGGTACATGACTTATTGATGATGCGGGGGTTATCCAAAGTTTCTTTCGATTGGAACCCCCAGGTGTAAACATGAGAAGACACGAGACAAAATAGTATTAACAGTTATACGTAGTTGTTTTTAAAGAATAAAGGGAGAACTTACCTTGGTAGTTTCCATAAAACAGGAAATAGAAACTTTAAATAAATAAGATTTGTCTAGAAATTGTACTGAATTGTTGTGCAATAGTTTCTCAGAGTGCTCGGAAGTATATAATATAAAGCAGATAGTTCAAGGATTTATCAATGTGTTCGCGGTGAGTGCAGAGAGGAATAATTTGAAGCAATATCGGGGAAGCGCGCTTCGATGTTTATTAAATTCCCCGCCGCGGCCGCCTGGAATCCTATCTATCCGATACTCGATACAGATTCTGTTTACAGCACCATAAAGCAACATATTCTACATTGTAAGTGTAACTTTATATCTCTGTATCAAATTGTAGCAAGCATATTACATTGTATGGGATGGAACAGTTTATGGTTTTAGTAGGTGGTTATTTATACTCCGATTTTAACTATTACGTTACTGTTTAGTATTGATAATTTAAAGGTTGCATGTCAGGGATAAACGATGCAATAGTGACACAGAAAGTTCCTGGTTCCATAAGCGCTAACAGCCGTACTCAGGGTCGGTTATTTAAGTGCTGAAGAACGCTAAAATGTCCGTGTGCGAGGACATAAGACATAGTAAGCTATGTCTACGTAGATCTTTGTTTAGAGAAGTGTTCCATTATCACGTAAGACTCATACGCTTTGAACGTGAATATTTTTAGGTTATGTCGAGAAAATACGTAAAATGTTCACTGACACTTCATGCTTATGGTACGATATTAAAAAAATATCTTCGCATGTCGTTAGCTTAATGTAATGTAATATCATTGGATTTATCGTGGGTTTATTGCGCGTGAGTTAATTAAATTCCGACGTTGCTGAGCTCGTCATAATGTTTCCGAAGCGGAGCGCAACATAGCCGCGTGCGAGTTTCATCCAGCCAGAAATTGTTCACGCGGCTCATCGGGCGATTATTTATCGCTTCATATGACTTTTCATAATGTAAAATTGTCTACGTGATGTGTATATGTCTACAACATGGAGAGAAATGGGTATTTACAGAAGTAGAGTTGTCCACTTTTGAAAATAAGCTCCTGAAATATACTTCATGTCTTTACAACTATAAATTCCTTTTACAAAACAAGTTCCAACTAATTAATTCACAAGTAGAAGTAAAAAAGAATTAATTGGGTCGCCGACGTACGTTCCCTCACAAAGGACTCGCACCTCCCTGGAGAGGTCATTAAAGTCCCGAGGGCACTACATCTTCTCGTTTGCTAGTACTTGTACCTAACATTACGCAACTCATTTTCAGGCCTGAATAAGGACACGTTAAATAAAAGATTATAAGATGTGAAGAGGATTTAAAGAATCTGAACCTAAGTTGACACTTCAAATGTCTCTAGAATTACTTGCTATTATTAACGTGCAATATTTGCATTTTATTCTAGAAGTCCATGGAAAAAAGGTTTTATTGCATACAATCATAATGTAAACAAAAAGGATTTGATAGTTTCATGAAATATTTCAGCTTACTAAAACAACTAGCACACAGTTTCATAGTATTCATAGCATTACCCCAAATACGCTTAAAATTACTGAAAAGCTTATGTAAGTTTGAAAGCGGTATTTCACAGGCATCAGCTGCGACACTCGAGGTGTTAGGGTTGGGTACAAAGTTTGGCGATTTATAAATGAGTTAATAATGGAAGGTACATGAGACCCCAGAGAATGGGGGAATTATTAATTGCTTTAAAACCAACCTCTTAGTTTGCGGCTCGCGTAAACATATAACTGATGGTGTAAGATATTTATAGAAATTGAAAATTATTAATTTGGAACGTACAAAAAGTTCGCCTTATCTCTGTAATTTTTTTATTACGCAAAGGTACGCAAATCTGCGATTTAAAGGACAAAAAATTTGAGCATTTTATATTCTTTTAACTGACAATATAAAAATAATGTAAGTTGCTGATTAATAATGGAATAATAATTAATAATGGAGAAGTCTTCCGCCTGTCTCGTAAGCGGCTTATCGTTTCGAGTACGTTCACATACACGGGGTAATAAATACTGGGAATATTTTTTTATTTCTTCATAAACAGTCCCCGGAAACACGTCTGTCTTAAAATGATATGAAATGACGTGTTATTATTTATTTTACGGATGTTTGATGCGATTTTTTATACGAATGGCTCTACTTTGAATCTTTGAAGGAAAATTTCACCCATAAAATACATTTTATTTTTTTATATCAACAGAGGAATCGTGGCTGAATGCAATCACCAGTGATTGGACGCGAGCCAATCAACCGGCTTCTTTCAAAGCCAATTACTCGCCACAATCAGATCTAGAAAGTTCTTCGTCTTCAATTCATATTCAAAAGTATTTTACAAGTGATTTTAATTAACTATATGTAATGAAGTTGAACTAAAATTGTTATCATATTATCTATAACATAATTATTAAAATAATGTACGTGAAATAATGTTATGAAATTGTAAACTTGTTAAGCTTTAAATTAACGTTTACGGTCGTTAAAATAATTTTATAATAAAATTACATTATTCTGTATTTTACATATTCAATACAATTGTTTTTGGTTGTCAAAATGTTATAATCGTGCTTGAGTCATAAAAAAAATGTGTAATTATGTATAAGTAGCTGTTGTTCGCGACTTCGTCCGTGTGGAATTAAAAAATATAACTATGTTACTCGGGAATAATGTAGCTTTCTAATGGTGCAAGAATTAATGAAATCGGCTTCTTAGTTTTTGAGTTATTTCAATACATACAAAAAATAAATCTTTCCTCTTTATAATATTAGTATAGACTTAATTTAATGTAAATGTAGGAATTTTAATAAATTATACGAAACGGTCCATTGAAAATCATGTTTCATCCCGCGAGATAGCTTGCGGGTAAAACTTTTAGGTTTGTTTATAAATTCGAGTTTGTTCTCTATAACTTTGGGCCTTTGTCAATATTTTCTAATTACTTTTGTTGTTTATGTTGCTTTTCAGTTTGTTCATTTTAAAGTATGTATATTCTATGAATATATTAATTTACACGTGTTGAGGTGCAGTGTTTGTATATATTTTAGTTTTGTTAGAAAATCTGCAGATATCGTTTAATATAATCTTTAAAATGGATAATTCTAGAAAAGATTTTACTGTATTTTATCTAAAAAATAATAAATTAGTTTCTATTAAAGTATTAATACACTTTCCTTTTCGTTGAAGTCTTTTAGACGGCTTATCTAACACGAGTACAAAAAAAAACACAATATGATAAGAAAAAATAAATCCTGCCTTCTTAGAATTGCCGTAACCATATTATATTATTAAACTGCTTATTAAATTTCGTTTCGAAGTATACCATAAATTAATTTGTAACAAAAGAAGTTATTAAACGCGAGCAGCGTCTAATAAAAAGGGGGAAATATTAGATTTTTGTGTCAATACTCTTCCCAGAATTTATCACGCGATGTGAGGTCATTGCCCTCTGAAGGAGAAATTATTTATAGCTCGGGGCGGTGCCTTTGATGTTTACGCAGACGTGCGTAAGAAGCTATAAAAATGTTTTTTTAATGAAAACAGACTCTTGTTACTCGTGTATTACGTTACCTCCAAATGAGCATGTAGTCAAAAACTTTTTTAACATACTTAGAAAAATATTTCAGCATTTATAGCTTATTTATTTTATATTTTAAAATAAAATTGAGTTTTTAAGCAGCCTCTAAAATGACTGAACCAATGACATATTTTCAAAAGAAAGTTTTTATTAATAGAAAAATATAAATACAAATGAAACAGAGATAGATAGATACATAGATTATTAAAAGAAATATGATTTCTTCTGACAATGTTATACATAAACGAAGGAAAACGTCAAGACATTTCTAATACTTTTCCCAGAAGCCTTCTTTGATAAGAGCCTTTATCATAAAGTAACAGGAAATCGAAATACTTTTGTATCGTATTTTTATGTGAGTTATAAAAGATTCTTAAATAGAAAGGATACCTATTAACACCTATAGTTATATTTTATACTAGCTGTAGCTCGCGACTTCGTCCATGTAGAATTAAAAAAAATAGACTATGTAACTCGGGGATAATGTAGCTTTCTAATGGTGAAAGAATTTTTGAAATCGATCCAGTAGTATTTGAGTTATTTCATAATACAAAAATACAAAGTTTCTCTCTTTATAATATTAGTATAGATTTACAGCTACAAGGACAGAATTCACAATGGATTACATTCTATTAAATATGCCGTGACTGAAAAATGTTAGAGTCGACGAAATGGAAAATCCGTGTCGCGTATTTTCCAAGGATCCTTTGATATATATTTCAGACGGATCGTGAAAAGTTATGGATATGATCCTCTCATAAGTAATGGATAATAAAAATTAACTGACAAATAATAATTCTATTGTATTTTGTTTTATTACTTTTACTTAGTAGTACAATACTATTTTCAAGTGACACTAGGTAACTTGCATTAAAAGAGTAAGAGCAAGGCCTTTTCTCTAGGATTTAATAACAGTACTAAGAAACATAAATTATTTATTTAAACTGTTGAACGATTTCATATGAATTATTTGAATATAAAGCCTAATGTTAGTTCTAACCTTGTTATTGAAGGCGCGAATAATTTATTCTCAAGTTCTTTGAAAAAATAAATGTTTAGGTTTATTAACATACTTGCTGTTCGCGATTGCGTACGCGTGGAATTAAAAAATATAGCCTATGTTACTCATGGATAATGTAGCTTTCTAATGGTGAAAGATTTCCTGAAATTGGCCCAGTAGTTCTTGAGTTATTTCAATACAAAGATTTCATCTTTTTGATATTCATTTATATTTTACGGAAGAATGTTAAAACGCCACTTAAAATCTAAGTGGGGTCAGATATGACGAGATCGCCGTAGAATTTGGAGAGTGGACTAACATGTAAGACGCTCCTAAATATATGATTTTGCTAATTAGGCTGTTATAAGTGTAAATCTACATAAATAATTTACTGTTGAGAAATATCTATACGAGTATCTATACTAATATTATAAAGAGAGAAACTTTGTATTTTTGTATTTTTGTTTGTATTGAAATAATTCAAAACCTACTGAGCCGATTTCGAAAATTCCTTCACCACTAGAAAGCTACAATATCCCCGAGTAACATAGGATATAATATTTAATTCGATGGCGGACGAAGTCGCGAACAACAGCTAGTATCTTATATAACATCTGAATATTGTGATCAAATTTGAGTTCATTAAGTATGCAAGAGCGGTAAGAAGGTGTATGAGGGAGGCGTATCTAACTCAGTTCAGGCTCGGTCGTGTTCGAGGGAAGCGATAACACCCTGTACCACAACGACTCTGTTAATATTACTCAGTATACAGATGTATACAGGGTGTAGCGTTAAACCTTTGAGATATCAAATTATTGACACACGGCTAAGCTAACAGTATATCAAAGATAGAGTATATTACGATTAGTATATCAAAATAAGAACTAACACATACTGCTATGTCTATATTTTAAGTAAATGA
>QDHC01003352.1:25117-35348 GCA_013186455.1 Papilio dardanus tibullus | reverse complement strand
ACTTCCTGTGTAGATATACGTTGAATTTTATTATTTGAAGGAAAAACAGTCAACGGTTGATTTAACTATGTCGCTGTACAACGCCCATCCCTATTTTGGTTAATTGCTACTTGCTACTCTACTAAAATACTATCTTTAATGCGAACAAGGCCTAAGGGACTGTACGAAATAATACCATTAATTAACGATTAAAAAAAGGAGTTCTCAGATTGACTTAGAGTTTTCTTAATCAAGTAAGATTTATAAAATATGTTAATGGATTTTTAGATTATCTGTAGTATTAATACATCTTAAAAATAGATTATAATAGATCACTAGTTATAAAAGTAATTGAGAACAACAAAGTAAGGGACATGAAAATGGAATAACTTCTTCAAAGGTCTTTCAAGTAACGGCTGCGGGCAATTTCATCCGGATGGGTTTTTGTGTTCGCGTAAAACTTTTACCCAAAAGATATAATAGTTCTGACACTTGCTCGAGAAGTTGAACGTTTCAATGTTACACATTAATCAAACGAGTGTCTGTAATTTAGGCCCTTTGTACATAAGACTACGACAATGATTATGACTTTAGTCTTGTCTCTAAAGCCTTGTACGCACCAGGATAGTATTTTAGTCGAGTAGCAAGTAATTTACTTACTAAACGTATCCGAACAGCAACATTTTAGTAAAATAGATTAGTAAATCCTTTGTTCGGGTAATTGTTACTTGCTACACGACTAAAATACTATCCTGGTCCGAACAAAGCTTAACCGCTACAATTTCATATGTCGAAGACACGTGTCTGTGTACGAACCTCTATAAGAATAAAATGTGTAAGTCCCTTTAAAGGTAAAATCGCCAATTTGTCTGGCTTGAATACTTTAATAACTTGTAATGTTTTTAAATATCTCACGTTACTACACATAATAGCGTTAAAGAATTACATCTATGATTTGTTAAAAACTCTTTAAAGTACTACTATTTACGATAGTATCTTTCAATGACGTCACTATAGCTTTTTATATTATGAAAAAAATGCATTTCACAGATTAAAAACACATTTTTCTTTTGTTTAATACGTAAGATAAAGATAATAAAACTGAGATACGAAAATAAAAATACCTATCGCAATTTTGTATCGCTTTTATAAAGGCTTTTTCTTTAGTAACTGCTTTCTCAAAGAAGCCATTCTCTAGTTTTCAAACTCTATAAGTGCGTATAAATATTTATGAAATAAAGTGTTAACAGGAAGGTTTTTTTTACGAAAATGTAAAACAACAAACACCCGCCGTAAGAGGCTTTAGAGACCTCGATAGTTCTAACATTTCCATATTTTCAATTCCTGAAAATATAACTATTTCAAACAACCCTCAAGAGAGTTTGTATGTATGTATGGTACTTGTAAATATTATGCTTATATGTATTTTATACGAATGAATAAAAGAAATTTTAAATTACTTTAGTCAGTATTTATTATATGTTATACAATGTAACATAGTGCTCTGGCTTTTTATTAAAAAATAATAACAATATAGTCACTAAGTCAATATGTGACCTCTTAGGTAGGTTCCGCGCCCCGAGAGTGGGGAAGAATAGTGAACTGGTGATGAAGGCGATATGTTAATTGTACTTTCAAATATTTAACTTTAGATTTATACTATTTGCTTTAAGATAACAATAAAGGAGGTTCCATAATTCATTCACTTAAGAAAAATTACCAAAATATGACCTACAGTAAAATATCAATATCATCTTCGTAAACGTATACTAATTATTTAATAAAATTATATTATTCTAGAGTAATAAAACAGGATATAAATGCTTTATAGTCTGTAAACTGTAAACATATAAACATATGGCTCTGATAAAATCATAACCACAATCAATAAATTTAAAATCAATGCAACCCATATCACGGGTTCACAAATAGACTGGATTTGCATAATTGTATTGAAACAGCTTCGCGGTCGGGGATACATTTAAAATTCATAGACAAATAAATATAAATATAAACGACCCAAATGCCTTGTTCGGATTGGCTTAATAAAATGGCTAGTAGCAATTAATTTAGTAATAAAATGTGTCCGAATAGCAACATTTTAGTAGAGTAGATTAGTAAATCCTTTATTTGGATAATTGATACTTACTAATCGAATAAAATACTATCCTGGAGCGAATAAGGCTATAGTGCGTATCTCTGGATTCATATTTTGCATAATTTGGTATCCGTTTCATTGTATTACGTTAAAACAAGGGATGTAAAATTTTGTTTTTTAAGTTTAGTAGAGTTGAATATCAAATGTAGTAAAGTAGAAAAATACCAAATATCGATATTTTAATCGTAGAAAGTTTTAAATGAATAAGCAGTTATTGAGTTCTCTAAAAGAAAGAAAAAAACATTTATTGTCACACATAAGTACCGTAAAAACACACACACATAGTAGGATAAAATGTGGCAAAAGGAGCCAGCTCAGCGTATGCAGGGACGGATTAAATATTCTCTGCGGTGGATTTCAGCTAGCTCCTTTGCTCTCCTATGGATAGGTACACAGAATATTAACTACTCATACTGCAATAGACAAAAAAGTTACTGTTGCCTTTGGACGAAGGAGAAGACGTACATGGATCGTCCCCTTCCGATTCGATCTTACAGAGATAGGGAGGTGTTTGAAACCTTTGTGGTTCGAGATATAAACATATAACTTTGTGGTACGGAAGTTTTAAAGCATTGACAGTAGAAATAATACGAGCATTTGATGACAAGGAACGTAGCAACAATGTTATCAATCTACGAAGATGTCTTTCACATAAAGCGGTGCAATGTTACAAAGTTTGCTTTTATCGCAACACATTAATACTGGCTTTATAGCTTTGCACTTTATACTAAATAAAATAGTTTCACTTCTAAGAATAGCTTTGTATTTACCAAAATAATAAAGTAACAAATATCTCAAGTACTTAGAATTGCGTAACACGTAACAGTTATTGATGGGCTGACAGCTCGAGTTTTTATCCGAAACGGATAAAAACCCGTATGATTAGGAAGCCAAAGTATCGAAATGTTTTACTCCAATTTCCTCTGTATTGCTATGGTCAATTTTTTTTCCCTTTTTGCCATGAGATCCTGGTAGACCTATATACGCGGAAGTACCTAATAATGTTGCATTCAAAAGTTGTTTTTATCATTAAATTAATTAACAAAGCATGTTATATATAATTTTATTTTTATTATTCTTTTATTCCAATCTCGTTTATTCATTAAAAACCATGTTTATGTTAAATTTATTAATTACATTTATGTAATGACAGATAGTTTTTATCCACGTTTTTGATCAAAATCACGCCGAAAAGATAGAAATTATGAGTATTTATACATTTTGAGTTTTAATCCGGATGAAATCCCAAAACTAGTAACAGTAATTAAATTATTCTTCATATTTTGAAATCTGTTGCACAGAAGAATAGACAGTTTTCCCGTTTTCTATCCTTTATCCTACAATTAAGTATAATCCTTCAAATAAATAAAAATTAACCCAGTTAAGGAACAAAATTTCTTTAAAACCCTTCAAACAACAATTCACTACTTAAAGTCAAACTAAAATACCGCAACGTAAGTGAGAACATTTCAAAGTGTTAGTAACCACAACTATTAGTATTTGTCTTACAAAAAGGTTAAACCATTTCGACGCTTGACACGCACTACGGGAATTAGTTCAACAAAGTTTCTAGCTTGCTCAACTTTATAACAAGTACTGACATTTGGAAAAGACAGGCAATTTATATTATACAAGCTGTAGTTCGCGACTTCGTCTGCATGGTATTAAAAACGATATCCTATGTTACATTATGACAACGTAGCTTTCTAATGGTGAAAGAACCTACCAGACGACTTATTTTTGATTGAATCAAGCCTAAAACTAAATCAAATAGTACTTATGTTTATCTTAATTTGTGTGGTTTGTTACAAAATCAAAGTGAAACTTTAAATACTGCAGTTTCGCGGAAATGTAAGGTGATTAAATTGATAATTCAATGAACGTCGAAAATTTCGCTAAACTGAAACCGCGGAGTTCACGGAAACAATTAATTTTGTTTCGACTGAAACGTGGGCTTGTTTGATAGATTATTTGTCGATTTTGATCATACATTTTTATTACTAAAATGAGTGATCACAATCCAATCAATAAAGGAATGACTGAATGACTGAAATAATTTGAACGAAATAACTGAATGATGTCATTTAATTGTAGATGTAAAATCATTCTAAAACTATTTAATAGAACAATTTGTTTAAATTTAAAGGACAACCGAGCATTAATAGTGTACTTGGTGTTTCTTGGAGTGTAACAAATGTGTTAATCTCGGTTTTCCGTCAGACTGCGACCGACAATGGATCACGAGCCAACTCCATCTGACTTTACTTTTACCCTATATAGCTATAGTTATGCGAGTAATGCTAGGTGACTTGTTCAAAATATAGTCATCTCTATCATCATCCTTAAAAGAACTGAGATAAATATGTTTTGCTCGTACTTCGTGATTGGAAACTCAAGATTACTCATACGTTTATTGCATAAAACGTATTAAGATCCAACTGAGTCGATTTATAAATTTCGAACTTGAATACTGCCAAGCAGTTTATCATTGGAACAAGAAATACAGTTAAACATGGATAATCGAGCGTTCAAGGGAACGCAATATTTGTCTTGCTTATAAAGGTTTCTCTTATCAAAGTTTCTCGCTACCATGACTATACAGTGTCACTCGCTTATTGTGGTTTCTCACTAATCGAGTTCAATACGACTGTATTCACATATTGCACACAGAAACATCAAACTATACTCATGGAGCATTTCAAAGTGAACAAATAACATTGGAAATGGCATTTTAGTCTTTAATATAATGCATATAAGGTTCATATATTTTCGCTGTTTAGAATAATAAGATATAGGAAATTTGCCCCATTAAGATGCATTAGCTGTGACAAGGTAATGGGGATACATTGTAATTGTAACGTATTGTTGTGACAACATAATAATTTAATACAATTATTCTAAAAGCCCATCTGTTTCACACTAGAGAAGATGTAAATAAGATTATTGAAACGAAATTCTAACGCTAATAGTGTTTATTTTGATATTAATATAATATGATACGAGCTTGACTAATTATTATTCGTGGGTGATCTTATTTTTCATTAATAGTAGTTGTATTGACTATGAACGTCGCACAATTGATCGTTGTTGTCGATTTAACCGCCACTCGGTTCAATATATACGTTTGCAAGTCAGTCCGGAGTATCAGTCGAAAAGGAAAATAAGTACCAAAAAGAAGTCCCCCAATAATAGCCTAATGGTTTTGCGGTGCGGACTGCCGATCTCGCGGTTGTAGATTCGATTCCCAATGTTCGACTATTGTCGTGAAACATATTCTAACACAAGCTTTTTCAAGCTTAATTGGAATAGTTAAAGGAAATATTAGTAGATTCACAAAAATTACTAAATTTCATTAAAAAAAATTGAACAATGTAAAACATAGAATGTATGTTGAACTTAAAGCGAAAGAATTTAAAATATCAAAGAAATCTTAAATGTGTTAACTAGGGTTTAGTGAAATTGACAACTTCCCAACTTAAACTTTAAGAAAAAGTTAAAGTTAGTTTTTCTTAAAGTACAAAACTTTTCATCAAAGTTTAAGTTGCGAAAGTGAAGTTCGTTACGTAAACTTAAAACTCACTAAAGTCGCCAACTTCTAGAAAAGTTCGGAAGTCTTAAAACTAACAAAGAATTATTAAACTCAAAATCTACCGGTCAAATCGTAACTTAAAAAATTACATAACTTAGTTACCGCTTAGAAGTATTTCCGCCGAGGCATATAGTGAGCTGATGATGAGAGAACCATCTATCCATCTATCTAAAGTTATTATTTTTTGTATTCTATTAAAATAATATAAATAATTAAAGTTTGAATAAACTTTAGAATATAAATTTATATTTCAACAATCAACAATTCATTCAAACCTAATGATAGCAAAAATGTAATGTACACTCACTTCCAGCACGTTCGTTTTTATTGTAACAAATAAATAACCATGTCCTGGAAGTACATTGCAATTTGTTATCCTCCTTTCCGACTACAAAAGCGTCATTTACATAACCACGTCATTTGTATGCATGCGGCGCTTACGACCTTTTGTGACATTCCTAAAGCCGCTGTCAAAAATAAGGCGATAAAACATTGGTGTCAATGTATCCATATAATATTTTACTTTATAAGCATTTTAGGTTGGGTTGTTGGAGTGTATTATTTTTTATCTATACTAATATTATAAAGAGAGAAACTTTGTATTTTTGTTTGTATTTAAATAACTCAAGAACTACTGGGCTGATTTCAAAAATTAATTTAGTTAATTTACCATATGCGTGACGTATTGAGCTCGAATTTTACTTTAGTTCAACTGAAGCGTTAGCAAACGGGTTAAAAATGCCAATTTACTTACTTATATTAATTTCCTCAACTAATACGCAACTTAAAATTGCAATTTCAACATTACTAAAAGTTCGACTCTATTTAGCGACCTATTGGTTTTGATACTTTTACTATCTGGTTTATAGCCAATATATGAATGGATAAAAGACCTATCTATTTTTGTAACTATGTAGAACAAAGAATATTTATATAAGGATTTATCTTTATATCTTTCCGACAAATGAATTTTAAAATTGTCGAGACGGTCGAGTGAGTTGATTAAAAACGGTCCGTCATCAAGTTTTCCCGCCTAATGAATATTGATGAAGATTAAATTTGCATATTGTGATGAATTATTGCTATAAATAAAATTTTGCAAAAGAAATGAACAACTGTTAATGTTTTTTCTTTAGTCTTTGGGGCAATTATATTTAAGACTTATTGGATTATAAGAAAAAAATACTATATTTTAATTCGTGTTAATTATTTAGTGATTGTAGAGTCCGTAGATTAAGATTTAAAATATGTATTCCTCTTTTTTTAAACTCAGTGGTGGTTTTTATACACACAGTATTGACTAAAAAGAACAGTAAGCCATTCATACTCTAACAATCTCTAGAGAGAATTATTACGCGCAGTTTAAAATGTAAAAACTTAACATTTTCCTCAATTTGAGCTTTTTACAGTTTATAAAAATAAATATAACATTTTTAATATAAAGATATTTATTTTTAAACACAATTTAGTTCGTATCTAATAATATAAAAACAACTAAGACCTTACTTTCGTAACAAGACCTATATTTAGGACGCTTGTAAAACGTTTTAACCCAGTTTGTATTATTTTATCGAGGTCTAGATAAAACTTTGTACACATTAAAACTATTACTGCGTGCAATAAACGGGTTCAAATCACGCACTATACCATTGACCACATTTTAGTATTGTATTTTAAATAATAATTTTTGAATGTAATAGTTGTATCTGATTTAAACGAAACATTAAAAAAATTAAATAAAAAGTAGTGTGTAATGTAGTTCGATGATGGGCTTCATTTTCCGCAACTCGTTTGCGTGACTTCGGGTTTTTTTTTAATCAGAACCCCCGTACAGTCTTAAAAGAGAAATTGACTTCAAAATAAAGTATTGAGAAACTTAATCCGGTACTTAACTCAATCGAGCACGGTTTTATCACAAATCCTTGCTCAAAGAACGATTTTTTAAAATCCTCTAATAGCAGATCAATCGTAAGGAACTTACCTTTTGCAATAAAACCCGAGTTTAAATCCGCTTCCTCTACCTTGAATGCAATTTTATTACCTCAATTGCACCATTCTAGAACAATGTAGGTAAGCTTTTGTAATCTATATCTTTATAAAAATATTAAAAACATAAAATATTATTTTCGTATGTAATGAAATAACCTCAAAAATTTCTGCTTCGATTTAAATTCTTTCAACGTTAGAAAGCTACATTGTCTACTAATAAATATAGACTATATTTTTTAAATCCGTGCAGACGAAGTCGCGTGCAACAGCTAGTATTAAATAAATCAACCTAACATAAATGATGGGAAAAGATTAATATTTCTTCTCTAGCACCCTCAAAAATTTATCCAGGAATGTAAATCTCATCTATCCAAAAACTTTAAACATCGATTAAAAAAGATTGTAGGTAAACATTTACTTAAGTATTAAATTTAAGAAATAAAATTAAAATTATTAAAAAACAAATAGGTCGGGACATAAAATACGACTTGCATATTTATGTAAGGTTTTCTTCTCACAAGATATTTCTCCCTAACTAAAGAATCGATAAAAACTATAACCAGGAGAGCATAAAGACGAAGTTCGCTCATTTAAAAACCGATAAATTGATGAAAGTTTTATGAAAGGAAGCGGGGAATATAATAAAGAAGTAGTGCAAAAAAACTTCAACAACCATTTTCAAATTTTATAATAAAGGTTTTAATATTCTTCTCAGAAGAAGTAATTTTAATAAAGAATATTTTAGCTCAGTATTGTTAAATTAAAATACTTTATAATTATTTATAAGAAGATTTATGATGCGAAAGTGAGTGGAAGTGTTGGATGGGGTCGCCAGAGGCGGACTTATTTCGGTCAAATTGGGAAGTTGCTCAAGAAAGCCGGTATTAAGAGTACACGAAACCGTCGTGTGTGCGTAGATGTATGAATGTAGAAGAAGCGAGAGAGGTGTGTCAGGATCGTGCCAAATGCAGGCCCGTTGTCTCTGCCTACCCCTCTGGGTTAGGGGCGCGATTGTATATGTTATAATTATTATTAAATCAAATGAAAAAACAATAGCAAACAATTTAAATATATGTCTGAAGTTATGTAACATGCCGAAGATTATGAATTTGAAATGATGTGAACGATCGGACATATTGATAGAGCGCTGCCGGGATGTGATAATAACTAAACCCTCGTCACACACGCCATCTACAAAGTTCAAGAGAAACTAAAATGGATGATTTCAAATCTGCAATTTATAACAAGTTATATTGCCGAAATAGTCAAGGAAAACATCGTGATGCAACTTGCATATATCGGCGAAGAAATTCAAAGATATGTGTATTCGCGCAAAATACGCGCTAGTCGTGGAGTTGCTGAAAGTGGAGCCCATCATGGGTCTTACCTTACCTTAGACGAAATAGTATATATCATTAGATAGTCTAAAATTTTTGGTCTCTGCAAGAAATGTTATGAGTATTTAAGTCCTTATATACTTCTTTTTACTTACTATAATAAATAAATTGTTTATTTAATATAATTGGTTATTTAATACAATCAAATAACGTCTTGAGTTTCGGAATGATTAATTAGTCGAAGGTAACAAGGATGCTTAAATCCCAAGACATAATCCCTATAAATATCCTTTAACCCTTAAAGATAAGATTTAACGTTTTCTTAGTATATACTGAACCGAAAATATCGTAGACCGGCAGTACAGTCGACAGTAACCCTCGTCAAACACTCGATTGTGGTTATACCAAATCGGATATCGTATTCAATATATTAAATGGATTAGTTTGGATGAAAATTTATTGATAAATTCAAAACGTTGGCTCAGTTAAATGCCTCTAAATTAACATGTGCTTAAAATTATCGTCTAACTTTAATTGAGATTTTGGTATATGCTATGACACATAGTTGATTTTCAATGACGATGTGTTTTCGTTAAAAGTCAACAAGCAGAAAATTCTAGAAACTTATACTTGTAAAGAAAATTAGAATAAATTAGTCAATGTATAGAGTTAGTTAATGTAGGGAAGTCAATAAACTCGCTCGACTTTACCTGTATAATATTTGTAACTACATATTTCAGATCGAGCCTGAATAAGCTATATTTATTATATTATATTGCGATATTTGTCTCGCTTTTAAGGTTATTTTCTAATCCGAGTTTCTCGCTTTTAGAGGTCTCGTCGGGACCAGAGACTATCGCTTATCTAGGTTTGATTGTATATTAAAGTGTAGGACAGCAATCAATCAGTTTCCATCAATCTGATTGGTCATCTGTTACAACACGCAGCCGATACGTACTCGTACATACTATCACTAAGCCGTTCTGAATTGTCATCAGCTAATGGACTAATAAATATAGAGATTGATTTGGAATTAATCTATTAATGGATTTTATTTATAACAATAATGAGAAAAATATGTTATTTCTTCTTACTTCGTAAGTCAAGATTAAATCTGTGGAATATTGCACAATTTATTGTTATTTTTATACTTCTAAAAATATAGATAAACTACTCGTA